>PVJA010028266.1:0-27767 GCA_004027025.1 Myocastor coypus | reverse complement strand
CCATCAGTTGTCCTACCACCCAATTTCAAACTTCTTCTTTGATAAAGATTTTATATAATTTTCATGCAGAATACATGACCTTATCACCTTTCAACAGCAGCATTTCCTTTAAATATACTCTTGTATTGCAGAGCATAGAGTCCATGGAAGAGCATAGCTACTCTCTAACAAAAGCAAACCCTAAGCACACTTCAGCTTCTTGTGCGTCCATGTATTTGACTGACTGTATTCATTTCCCCACACTGCTGTAGTGGTGTCACACACAGGGTGACACAGAACAGCTGCAATAAGAAATCACTCTCTTCCTTTGCTAGAAGGCCCATAACCCTTCTGAAAGCTCTGGGGTAGAATTCTCCTCAGCCTCTGCCTACCTGCTGATTTTTAGGCGGATTTGATAGCATTGTCTGGTATGATGCAGCCATACGCCTATTTCTGGATCCATCCTTATATGTTTATTCACCTTCTGAATGTGCTTTACAGAGAAATACCCATTTCCTTATAAGGACACCAGTCATTATGTTCAGAGTGTGCCCTAATCAAGCATGAACTCAACTTATTACAAGTACAAGTACATTATACAGTACACACATATGCTAATCATGTACATTCATTCTGAGGTTTCAGGTAGACATATTTAGGAGAAGCTAATTAAAATACATTGACAAGATTTAGCGTTATGGAACTCAAAAAATTCAGTTGAATATTTTACCTATATCTATGAATATCATTGTTGAATTCCTATTACTTTATTTAGATAAATTTTGTACTGTTTTTCGATCACTATTTGTATACTTTAAAAAAGAATAACTTTGAAGGAAATGAGATTATTATGTGAACCATTTATAACTGTAACAATTTTCATGCCTTTGTTGTTAAGAACTTTTACTATTGCAATCTAGCATTTTGGGTTGTTCTTACAGGGTTACTTCAGTCTTATGCAAATAAACAAATTAATATAAATAAATAAATAAATAAATAAATAAATAAATAAATAAATAAAAAGGAGATGATACCAGCATGGTGGCACTTGGCAGGCTGAGATGGGAGGATCGCTGTGGGTTCAAGGCCAGCTGGGATATGTAGGGAGATCCCGTCTCTATACAGAACAAAACTGACAAAGGCATGCAAACAAAACTGGCTGGTAGCTCACTCCAGTTCTCACGGCTGGTTTACCTTCATCAGCACTGCTTCACATGAAACATCATTCAGCAGGGATGCAAATATGCTGTATATTTGTTTGTTTTTCTCCTCCTTGGGGCCAGTGGCTGTTCTTGATACTGGCAAGTGTCACACATTTAAGTAAGAAGTGCATTTCTAATATTATTACCATCTTTCCTTCCCCAAATGTATTTTTCCGTTTTCGTTATTTTCTCAGCTTGCACACTGACAAATAAAAACCCTCTTTGCATTAACATATGTTTTCCCAAATATCGACCCATGATATGTTTCTTGAAAGTAGTAGTGTACCTTTTGTTTCAATTTCATAGCGTTACACTTAAGTATAATACCCCTAAATCACTAAAATCATTTACGATTAATCCAAAAAACCTATATTAATAAACTTGTCTTTAGGGCTGGCCAGATAGCTCAGTGGACTAAAGTGCTTGCTTAGTCAGAGTCCAGAGCGGTTTGATCCCTGGCATGTGGTGCTGGACCCGCCCTTGGGGCATGCTGACACAGTGACTGAGACTGGGTGTGGTGGCAACTCTGTCGTTATCTAATGGAAAACTTTAACGCCATGCAACTCTGTTTACCATATGTCTTTGTTATGTTTCTCTCCTTGCTGGGACAAACACCCAACACTCAAAATGAAGGAAGGAAAGGTTTATTTAGCTCACATTTACTAGAGGTTTCAGTTAATATTTGGCTGGCTCCAAGGCTGAGTGGCACATGGCAGACAGTAGTTGTTCGTGGTGGCAGAACAGCAACAATATGGCAAAAAAGGCAACCAACCAGGGGAGCAGAGAGCAACAGTATGAGTCTGTCTCTGTCTCTCTTCTTAAATTACATCAGCCTCTCTGCCTTAGCCTATCCGCCTTAGGCTGCACCCATAATCCCAGAAGTACTTAAAACACATAATCCCAGAGATTATGGATCAAGTCTCAAACTCTAGATCAGTACTAAATCACCTAATCCCAGTGGATCGTGGATCATGGATCATGGATCAAGTCTCAGTCTATAGAAGTCCCTGTCCCATGACTGTACGAGGCTTTGTGGGGACAATTAGACATAAACCATAACACCGTATGATTTTCTTAATGTACATTTCTTAGTCACTGGACTGAAAATATTTTTTATTCTTATTCTGTAGTGCTGACTGTCTACTTTCTGGTCTGTTCCATCTTTCCAGATTAAAGTATTGTTTGGTGTTGAGTGTTGCAGAGAAACAACACCAGTGTTTTATTTTCCGCACTGCACTTCTTTTCCTAATGAAATAGCAACCTAAAACTGTGATTTATTCTCATTAGTTTTAGGGCTCCAAAATTATTTGATTTTTTTTTTTTTTTTTTTTTTTTTGTGGTAACAGGGATTGAACTCAGGACTTTGAGCTTGCCAGGAACGCACTTATTTCACTGAGCTATATCCCTGGTCCCTGGGCTCCAAAATTATTATTTGCTCTCAGTTTATAGGCTGGCATGAAACAGAAAGGTGCAAGGAGCAGAAAGCCAGGTGTCACATTATCCTCTAGTCTTTAAGCACCTTCCACTTTATACCAGACAAGTTTACTCCAGATCTAGAAGAAAACTATAGACAATGGACCAAAATGGGCACAATTGGAAGGCATGAATGGTAGAAGAAGCACAAAATATGAAGTTTATAGAGTTTTTGAAAGCCCACACACAAATACATGAATAGACAAAAGAATCAAAGAAAATATATCTCTATATTAGAGGAGACAGAATGCTCCCATACCAGTGCCA
This sequence comes from Myocastor coypus, assembly GCA_004027025.1. Classification (NCBI taxonomy): domain Eukaryota; kingdom Metazoa; phylum Chordata; class Mammalia; order Rodentia; family Myocastoridae; genus Myocastor; species Myocastor coypus. The sequence goes on along the minus strand of PVJA010028266.1, from coordinate 24,846 downwards.
AGGAGTGAAGAAGAGATTGCATGAAGAGAGGTGTCAGTGCATTCAGACGTTATGGAGCATTCAGTTTGCTAATACATTTTAGAGGACTTTTAAGAAAACAGAAATTTTGACACTTTGATTTCCCATTGAACTTTGAGTGATGACACTCAGAAATTAGTAATAAATTGTGGTAAATTCAGTTACCAGTGACAGCCAGACAGCTCAGCAGATTAAAGTACCTGCTTAGACAGAACACAGCAGTATGGGATAGATCCCCAGAGTCCTGTGTGGGCCTCACACCCAGGGCACCTGAGACTGAGGCTGGGCCTGGTGGCTCCAGTCTATAATGCCAGTATTTGTGTGACTGAAAACAGGAGGATCACTATGAGTCTGATTTATATGATGAGACCGTGTAGACCCTATACTAAATACATTTAGTATGAAAAAGAAAGGCAGACAGACAGACAGACAAACAGACAGAAAGAAAGACAGAAGGAAATTTGTAAACTATGTCACTAGTACACTTTAACATGCATGAAGTGACATTGATAGTTCAGTTAGAATATCAGAAAAATATTTGTTAGCTATGAATAATGTTACCAGCATTGAGAGTTAATTAAATTCACAAATCCAAAAGTAGAAATATAATGGACAGCACTTGGAAATTGTTTAGAAAAGAGAGATTCAAATTATTAGAAATATCACAAATTAAGAAATATTTATAACCAATTAGTAAAATTGCTTAGAAAAACTTTAACCATATGAAAAATTATTAAAGTTCATAGTCAACTATAAATAGTATTAAATAAGTAATTTCCATAAGATAACATTGAGCAGTACAAAACATCTTAGTGTAAATTAAAATATCATATCAGCCTGGGCTGCACACAGTACACAGCCTACCAGGCTGAACTGCATACTGAGACCCAGTCTCAAAAGAGCAAAACAATTAAAAATCTGGAACTATAGAAGTCTCCATCCCATGACTGCATGAGGCTTTGTGGGGATAACTAGACACAAACCATAACAACCCCTTTCCATACCCTAATTCCTCTTTCCTATTTTTTTTTGAGACAGGGTCTCCTTATGCAGTTAAGGCTGGCCATAAGCTCACTTTTATAGCCCAGGCTGGTCTCGAACTTGCACCAATCCTCCTGCCTCAGCCTCCCAAGTGCTGGGATTACAGGCATGAGCCACCACGCCCGGCTCCTCTTTCCTATTGAACTGCTTACCATTTCCCATTACCACAAGTTAGAGGAGGGAAGGTTTATTGCACTTTACAGTTTGTAGAGCTCTCAGTCTATAGATGCCTGGCTCTAAGGAAAAGCAGCAGGGCAGAGGTGGACCAAAGGAGGGAAACAGGCCCTGCGAGAGCAAGCACAGAGGACGAGGCAGGAAGAGACACACAGCACACAGAACACAGTACACAGCCTACCTTCTCTCTGTCCCCTTATATTTCATGCATATTATAAGTGTATTGATTGCTGCCACCCTCTGCAAAACTGGAGCTTCCATTGCCCCCGCCGTAGACGCAGTTACATCACCAGTTGTACCCATGAGCCTGTAGGACACTGGGGCACATCTAGACAGAAGCCATAACGTGTTAGGTGAGGAACGGGATATTTTCTGGTCATCCATAGATCTAAGGCTGTTACAAGGATTGACGTGTTGCCTTTATGGCCACCTTGGTGTTCTTTGTAATGTCAAAAGTATACAGGGGAAAATCCAAGGTTCTACCTCTCTTTTAAGTATCCTTAATCCAGTCATAATTACAATATCCACACAAGACACTTAATGAATAAAATAAAATTGGTCTAATTTTTCAGGACTGTCTAATGAGAACATTTTCTTAAAATCTGAATGTTGGCTGTGTGTACCATAGTTTTATAATCCATGCTTCCATAAATCCTGCTTATGACAATTTACAAAATTTCATACTAAAAACTTAGTAAATATCTCTTGTCAATAAATGCCATTTGTTATATTTTCAGTTGGAGTTTATTTTAGGGAGTTCTGACAAGCCACCATTCAATTTTGTGATTTTTGTTTTTTGTTTGTTTCTTTGTTTGCTTCCTTCCTTTCTATTATTATTATTATTATTATTATTATTATTATTATTATTATTGCAGTACTGGGGACCAAATCTGTGACCTTCCACTTGTCAGGCAGGGCCTTACGCCACTGAGCTATATTCCCAGCAAAAGCTTGGTTTTGCTTTTTTGCTTTTATCTTTAATTTTGTGATTTGATGACAATTTACTGAACAGATCATTTACAAAGGCATGAGTTTTCTATAAGAATCCATAATACAATGCTTTGAGTCATCCAGACCTATGTTATCTATGAACTGTATTTGTACTAAGCATGAGAGGCGAGACTATAGAGCACTTCCCAGAAGGGGGAAACCTCCACGGAGGACGTGACATGTCACCTAAGACAGGAACACCTCCAGAACCGCTCGCTATGAACAAGGCTCTCCCTGGTCTGTGCTCATGTGGGCGGCACCTGAGAGTTGGGAACACACTAGAGAAGAAAGTGGAAAACCCAAATAGAGATGCAGCCACTGAAGATCCTTCATTGTACAAAACACTTGCAAAAATAGGAAATGATGAATGCCTGTAACATTTTGTGTGCATTTGTTCATATGTGTGTCATTGTGGTTATATATTAACATTCATCAGATTTTTTTGAAGAAAACACAGTCATTTGATTTTCAAGATTTTTAAATTGTTTTTACTACTTTTAATAAGAAAAAGCACTATAATAGTTTCAAAACATGTTAGTAGTACAATCGCAATAATTGACACATTGCATATTGTTGTCCTCATAATAGTTATACAGAGCACAGGTTGTAGACACGATAAATTTTCTGAGCGATATTGGTTCCTAAGGAAGGAAAAGAAAAAAAATGAAAAAAAATTTCTTCTCTTTGAACTGAGAAGTAGTTGTATACGTAGTCCAATGTTCCTTATTTGCATTGGGTTACCTGCGAAACTGGCAATGTTGAAAGCTGTTGACTTAAGTCTCTTACAGGTTGTCATACAAATCTAGTTCTGTGTTTTATGCCTCATAATTAAACTTTTTGGCTGAGTGATCAAGGGCAAGTTAAAGTAACACCTGTCTAATAAAACTTTCATCTTTTCTATCTTCCAAGGTCAAATCCCCTCAGGATTAACTTTGGAACCTCGTACAGTTCTTTGTAGAACTGTTGTCAGTGTCAGACTTTGGGAGGAGTCACGGCTATCGCTTGACCAGTTTGCTTTCTGTGAAAGCCTGAGAGAATATTTTTTCTCTAGGTGACTCTCCTTAGACACACTACACTTCAAGATTTTTAATGAAAGAAAGTACATTTTTTTCTCAGAATGATGCCGTGGCTCTCAGACTCTGATCTGATGTATTCCCCGAGTCAAGGCTGAGGTGGGTGAGCTCCTCATAGGAGGATGCTTTGCGCCCCTTTTGTCTTGGTTTCTCGTTCCTGCTCCTTTTCCCTTTACCTTTACTCATATGGTGAGATAGCAGAATACCCTCATCACAAGTGCTCTTCTGAGGGGCTGGGGACATAGCTGTGGCACAAGTGGATATTTGGCAAGTGCAAGGTCCAGAGTTTGAACCCCGGTCCCACAAGAAAAAAAAAAAAACAAAAACAAAAACAAAAAACAGTGCTTTTCTGATCTTTAAAGTGGCAACACAGAATTTTAAGACCAAAGGATTTGTTTTCAATTGTGAATTAAACAACCACAGGCATTTCTATTTAGAAACCAGACTACAAAAGTCACATTCAAACTTTCTGTGGTTGAATCAGTCCATTTTAGTATGGATTTAAAATTGTCTACTACAGGGCTGGGGAGATAGCTCAGTAGAATAAGTTCTTGCCTGGCAAGAGCAAGGTCCTGCATTCAATTCCCAGTACCACAATAAAATAAAATAAAATAAAATAAAATAAAATAAAATAAAATAAAATAAAATAAAATAAAATAAAATAAAATGAAATAAAATTTTAACTTCTGATTTTGGCTACTTTACTGAAAGGAGCAGTTAATGCTTAATTTTTTCTCTTCTCATTTTTAATTTTTCTAATGTTTTAACCAAATTTTCATGCTTATCTCTGGTAATCTATACAACTATTTGAAAATAATATTATACAGTATAATAAACATACTGATTTCCTGTTATTTTGGTTAGTGAAATACTATAGCATCTCCAGTGGTTTGGTTTTGTTTACTACATTTTATTCTCTTACAAAGATTCTACATTCTGACTATTCATTTGAAGATGGAGCCTTCCAAGGGCGTGGTGCCAACTAACACCCCTCTCAAAAATTTCTGTGGATTACAAATGACTCATATCAATATAAATGATACAGTGGTAAGTAGGAGTAGTGCAAGATTTGCTGACAGGAAAGGAAGGTCAAGATTTAACATGGACTTGTAGGGATGATTCCGGACCTTATTCTAAATATAACAAGCAACTGCATGGGCCTGGCCTGCTAACTGCATGTAGTGTATTCTGAAGAATAACGTCAGGGGCTGTGTGGAATGGAGGTTTTGTGAAGTGAAGCAAAAATGTAAACCAAGGATTAGATCTGAGGGTTTGAAAAAGTTGTGATAAATAGCTGTCAGATTTAGGTAAGGGTGGTGTGTTAGTGATCTCAAAAATTTACTGTCAGGTATATTATATCTGATGGTACTAAATGCATGCGAAAATTGAATTAGAAAGTGGCAAATAAATGCCGGATTGCCTGCCAAAGACTCCCAATTATGATCTCATTGTACTAATGAATGGGGTCAGTGAGAGGGCATTGGAAGAAGATCCAGGAGCAGCAAATCACTGAACCTGAGGTGGTGCCCAGGGTATCAATATTTAAATGTTTGCAAATTAGCAGGATGCAGCAGTTATTTTAGAACATTATAAAATGGTGAAGTAAGTTACAAACCAGAAAAATGTGGTGATCGTGCTTTGCTCTAATCAGCATGGGGAGAGGCTGGGGCAGGAAAGGCTCAAGTTTGAACATAGTTTGGGCAACTTATTGACTTGGCAAGTTGTATCTCAAAACAAAAAAAAAAAAAAAATTAAAAATATATTGGGAGTTTTATCTCACTGAAAAATCCCTGAGTTCAAATTCCAGAATAGTAAAACTTTGAAAAGGAAATCGCCTTCTAAAATTGTATTGAAACAGCTTTTATCCCAGAAAAATGATGTAATCAAACATTTTAAGTACAGGCAAGAGGTTGAGAAAATACAAATACTACTTTTGCTCTATAAATAAATGATGTTGCTAAATGTTTATGAAGATAGTAAGGTCCAAATTTGAACTATGACATTTTTGAGATTAAGGAGAAAAGAGGAAGTGGAAATAGTGCATGATATTAAATGAAGAAGTGAGATTTCCTAGAAAAACTTTCAGCAGGAGATATGCAACACAGAGCTGCAGTCTTCAGAGCTCTCACTAGTATTATAAGCCATATTCAAACCAGAACAACATGAACATTGCATCTACGTTTATAATCATTCTGCTCTTTTCTTAAGAAACTAACATATGGGAATAGTTCCACCATAAAGAGAACGATGCATGGAAACTATGAATGAATCTGTATAAAATTTATTGGAGATTGTTCATATTGACTTATTAATCAGATTTTTCATAGATAGAATATTCCAATGATGCTTTTCATTTAGCTGATAAAATTTTACTACATATATCTATATATCTATATATGTATAGATATATAGATATATAGACTTTTTTTTTTTTTTTGTCTTTTAGAGGCAGGGTCTCAATATGAAGTTCAGGCTGGCCTGGAGCTCACATTTGTAGTCCAGGTTGGTCTTGAACTCGCACCAATCCTCCTGCCTCAGCCTTCCAAGTGCAGGGATTACAGGCGTGCACCACCACGCCCAGCTGTCTATATATTTATATATAGATATATAGATAGATATGTATAGATACGCACACATATATTTTAAATGTATTTGAGTATTTCGGAGTCTCTCTATGTGGCTCAGATTCAATGATCCTCCTTTTATAAGCCTCCCCAGTGCTAGGATCACAGACATGCACCACTATTCCTGGACATTATTGTCAGGTCAACTCACCCTGGGGGTGGGACTGACATGCTACATGGTGACATGGATTGAACAGTGATCCTGTGTATACCTAAGCTTTCTGCTTTAGTCCACTGAGCTATCTCATCGGCCCAGCCTGACATATGTATTTAAAGATCAGGTTCACCTGCTTTCTTGAATACTAGTCTAACGTTTTTATTGACACATAAAGTAGATTTAATATTTTATTTTAAATAAATAATATTCCAATTAAGGAAATTATAATTGCAGATAATGTGAATAATTACATTTTAGTTGATGCAGAACAAAGTACTTATTCTTACTTGGAAGAACTGAGAATACACCATCAGGAAAGACAAGTAAATAGATGAAGAGTGCGTCTGACAGGTTTTATCTTCATACACTTTGTGTGAACATTTTGTGTTCCTCAGAAGTGACAGTATCTCACAGTAGGAAATTATTTTCTAACAATTGTTTGGACCTATCGCAAGTTTTTTTTAAGAATTTTTTATATTATTTTTTTCTTGTTTCAGAACTTTTGTTTGTTTGTTTTTTTATTTACTTTTATGGCCGGCTCAGCCTGCCCTGAGGGCAGGGCTGGTGCAGCATGTGGTGCCGGGGATCGAACCGCAGTCCCTGCAGCTGCCTAAGCTTTCCTAAGCAGGTGCTTTAGACCACTGAGCCATCCTGCCGGGCCCTACTATCGCAAATTTTACAAAAATCATTAAGGTAAATGAAAAGTCAAAAATCATTTGGTGATGTTCTATGCTAACATTTTCACATAATATATTTTCTATGTTAGCATTTGAGATTGTGTTAAGCTGTGATTCTACACATAAGCTAACATTAAGCATGATACTAAGGAATTTAGGTTATTAAATTAGATTTATGATTGTTATAGGTATGGTTTCTAGACTTTCAGCTAGGACTACTGGAGATGTATTTTATCAAACCCTATCTATTAAAAGTGAGCTAAGGGCTTCATGAAGGCTGGTTGCTATAGCATTTATGAAAGGATTTGCTATCTCATTGTTTTACTCAACAAGTCATTACTGATCGCTTTCCGTGATTTTTTAAAAAAAATTTAATTGTACTCAGGGGGGTACATTAGTGACTGAAGTGAAACTTCTAATCTCAATTAGCTGAATTTCCCTAACTTATTTGATTCCACAACCATATTCAGTGGAAGTTAATTTTCATTATGTTAATTTAAAAAAAATAAAATACCTTCTCTATTAGTTAAAGCCTACAACTTTAAAGAAAACTATATTGTGGATAACTTTCATACATAGTTTCTCACACATAAACAGAATTTTACATAAATGCATGGCCAACATAAATGAATAATAGCTTTTTAACTGATACATCTTATTTTTAAAATTTTATACATGTTTATTTCTATCTTAATACTTTAGAATTTAGGTGTAATTTCAATGATTTATGAGATTCCATTAAAATATAAGGTAAACTGACATCTACATAAATGCATAAGTAATTTGGAATTTTACTTAATTGTATAAGTAAGGCAATATAGAAATATATAAACAAAAATAACATTGAGGTGTTCTCAATAAATTACTCAAGATACTATACAAGAAATATTGAAAATACTGCAAAGTAAATAAAAATGCCTTTTGCTTTTTTTTTTTTTTTTTTTTTCAGTACTGAGGATAGAACTCAGGACCTTGCACTGGCCACTGGCCAGACAGGCACCTATGCTGCTGAGCTATATCCCCAGCCCACAAATATGCTAGATGTACACATTCTTTAAATGAAATCAAACTTGATAGTTCTAAATTGAAGAAATGCTTGAGGTCGATAAAAATATAATAAATGCTGTTAATTATAAAGGAAATGCCAATCATAATCATAATGGGACCTCATCTCACAGTTGTTATTTCTTTTTGAAAATTTCCTGTTTCCTTTCCCTTTCACAATATCTAATACACCTTTTGAATATTATTTGCTCATTCAGTTTCTCAGACTGTGGACACAATATAGTGTTTACACATGATTTTGCTTTATTTCACTTATAAGTGTGGTTTCTAGTTGCCTCGATTTACCTATAAAGGCCTCGAGTTTATCTTATTTATAACTGAGTAGTACTCAAGTGTATGAAAATTCATTCCTTAGTGATGGGCAATAGGGTTACCTCCAAGATTTAGCTATTATAAATTGAGCTGGTACAAGCATGGGTGCATGAATATTGCTGCGACAGGATTCTGAAAAAATACAGAGAAGAGGAGTGTCTGGATGGAATGCAACCTCTAATTCTAATTTTTCGAGGAAGCTCCACACTGATCCTCACAGTGGTCATACCAGTTACACCCTACTAACATGAGCATAGTTTTTCAAATGTGCACTAGGAACAAACATTTTGTTACTAAAACTCAAAAAAAAAAAAATGAAAGAACTTTTCTTGGTAAACCTCAACAGATTTTTTTAAGCAGTCTCCTTTTGCTTCCTGTTATAAAATGTTTCTCTTATTCTCAATTCATTCTATGATACTTTTTTCCTTTCCTGTTAATTGTACATTTCCTTTAAACAAAAGAAGATATAGATTGTCCCTTACAAAGAGAATAGAATAGACTCCTGGTTCACCTAGATACATTGTTCGAAGTCTAGCTGGAAATGTCCACTGTCTCTGAAGCACTGCCTGCTGCTTCTCTTACATGAGAGGTCTCTTTTAGTTTCTCTGAGCAGATGTCAGAAAGCTAGTGAAGTTCCATTCAGTAGGATCATTCAGAAGTTCACTTTGCTCTTGGTAAACATAACCCAGGTTAAATGATACACAGCATCCCTAACTGTGCTCCACATGTGCAGTAGGAAGATCCAGCAGCCCTTGGGGCAACACACCTGGAACTAAGAGCTATTAACTCAGTCTTTCTCCTGAATAACAGTCTACAGTTGCCCACTAGTACCTTAGTCCAAGAAATCAAGAAGAGAACAAACATACTCGTACAAGGAGCAGGAATAAGTCACAATGCATCCAATCACTCTCCGTCCCTCTCCTTTTCCTTCCGTCTCTCTCTATGTCTCTACTAGTGTCTCTCTCTCTCTGTTATTTTCCATATAAGCACTAAAGAAACATTTTGTAATCTATGACAGTATATTTTTCTTTTATTTATTTATTTATGTATTTATTTATTTATTTATTTATTTTTCAGGACTGGGGATTGAACTCAGGTCCTTGCCTTTGTTGGGCAAGTGCTTATTCTACTGAGCTCCTTCCCCAGGCCTTATTTTTCTGATTTAGTAAAATTATATATAACATGACATTCATTACATTTTTATTGTTTCCATTTGGATGATATTTGTATAAAGAGGAAATAAAATAATATCAGAGAAATTCTAAATATTTTCTACAGTGGGTAATATAGACTATTAAAAACTTATCCGTAAACCATTTTATTATTTTTTAAAATGACCAAATTTTCTGTTAAGGGTTTGAAGATCAGATGTTTTTTCAATTACTTTGAGTGCCCAGGAGGTTTTTGGGTGTGTGTAGTGTTTTCTTTTTCATTAAATTTACCAAAGCATGATAGGACATTCAGAAACTTCAACAAAATGTACTATTAAGCAGAAATACAGACATGACTATCTTTCTTTGATATCATGCATCTTCTTCCAACTGTATATATGACTATTTGCATTCTTAATAACTTTCTTCATTAAGAAGCCATATCACTAATATACTGAAATACTATGTGCAAATTTTTTCAGGGTTCATGTAGCGACTTAAAATGGCACTTACTGAGTAGTGGGAAAGAAGGATGGAAAACTATCAGACGTTGGAAAATGTGTTTCAGTACAACGATTTGGGAAAATCATACTGTTGTTGTCTGTTAATGTTGCAAGCATGACATTCACTTTTCAAACTAAAACTTTAAAGGACATGTTAGAAACCTAAATTACTGTAGGTCATGATAATTAGTATTGGCAAAATTTGAAAAATATTACAGTCAAGAGATGAGGAGGGAGGGTAAATTCATACCAGCAAATGAAAGGAAAATAAGAATCCAAGCCATTTAGAGAATTGCTAGATTAGTATAGTTGGTGCATTGAACCCTTACAAGGTAGAACATGAGGATTATGTACTTAAGGACATTAAATGAAAAATACTTGAGACTAATACAGTGATAAAAGGTAAGGTTTAACCCAGGGACCAATACTACTAAAATATTTTGATGAAAAAAAAATCATCACAAAATTTAGTTCATGGGAGTCACATTCCATTCTTTGGAATACCAAAATACCAAAAGAGATGAGTGGATTATCGTAAGAGCTCATTTTCTCACAGCTCTAAAGGATAGCTGTCTGAATTCAAAACAAGTTTGATGGTTCCTAAAGCCACTTAAGGACAATCTATTCCATGCCTCTCTTAATTGAAGAATCATGGTCTTTCATCAACCTAATTTTTGTCTTCATTGTATATTCTTTGTATGTCATTATTTCTTGCTATAAGTGAGGTAGAAGACTAGGATTGGGGCAAACTTAAGAAATAGCTGAGTGATGTCAGTCAACATTTGGGAGATTCAGGGCACATCCTTAGAATACAGGATCCAGGATGACTGCAATTCCTCAGCCCTATGTATGGAACCAATAAGAAGAGTATTATTTTAATTCTTCTTCTACATGCAGCTCAAATCCATGCATGTCTTCCGCTAAGACAATATGAAAGTGCTGCCAAGCCATGTGAATTTTTCATGGACAGCAATTCCAATGCCTCATTCGCATCAAGAGAACACAAGATAGGAGCTCCCGATGCAAAGTGCCCTTGTTAACTTTTTGGTCGTTTAAGTCTATTCACCAGCCCGCCTCGCTCACAGAGTGTACTTCTTTTCTACCTTCAATGAATGTGCACTGCTGATATCCTGTTTGCATATGTTGTCCAATTCTTTTGTGAGGACACCAAGAACTTGGAGGGAACTCCCCAGAACTCACCATGGGGAAGCATCAGCAATTACACTGGAGTTCAGTGCTAAAATTTACACTTGCTAGCATTTATTTTATCATAGTTACAATATCCCAAACTCCTGAAATGGTCACGTATAGGGTTAGGAAATACAGCTATATTGGAAAAGTATTGTGGCTTGGATCTAGATTTCTCTTCAAGGCCTGGGGATCTCAGAGGTGCCTTTGGAAGATGATTTTCTCATGCTTGAGTTCTGGATAGCTTGCTATTGGGATTGGGAGCCTGGTCAGAGGGGGCAGGTGCATGGGATTATCTTCCTTCCAGTTTTCCTCATTTATTCACTACTTCCTGTTTGCCTTCATCAGCAGTGTTTCCTCTGGAAGAACTTTCCACCAGGGCTTTTGACCTGGGAGCCACGTGATTGTGGCCAACACCTCTAGAAAATGTGAGCCAACCTTAGCCTCTTCTTTAAATGAAGATGGCACGTATTTTGTCCCAGGATAGAAAAGTTACTAAGACAGAGGATATCTGAGTCAACTCACAACAGGATCTGACCTTTTTACTGAGGTGTGATCAACTCCAAGTAACTACCATCAGTTTGAGAAAGAAACATGAATTTCAAAAATTAATAAATTAAGCTGATAAACTGCATTCAGGAAAACTTCTTTGAGTGTGGTAATACATAAGAAATTTAACAGGAGCTAAAAGAATAGCAAAAAACAGATTTTTTTTAAATTTTGGAGAGAAATACATAAATTAATGGTAAATACTTTTTCTTTATTAGGATAACTTGCAAGTTGTAAGGCATGTAGTTCTAGACAGCCACTGAATATCTCTATATTTAAGTGATTTTCTTTAAAATAAAAAGTATTCATCATACATGTGTTATATAAATTTTGAGCATACAAATATTTGAAGGTGCAAGTGAAATTCTTCTGATTCTGCTTGACAAGCAGTGAGAATTCAGTTAATATTGATCAAACCATTTATAGTTGTGTTTTATGATGTTATGGCTATATGTATGTATACCAGTTTAGAGGTAAGGCTGGATTAGATCGGGCTATGCAAACATACCCGATATCTGAAAATGTTTCATAATAGATGGGCTGTTTCAAAAGAATCTCCTTTCTATTCAAGGGGAGTTGAAGATTACATTTTCATAGGGGTTTGAAACGTACATTTCTCCTAAGATACATGCATTCCTCAGTAATTTGGTATTTTAAACAAAAATGTTTTGTTTGAAAAACTTTTGTAGTTATGATTAAAAAGGCACAAGGTGTAATACAGAAGACATCATTTATTTATTTGTTTATAATATTCATACAAAGAGTCAAATGAAAAAGAGAGCAGGTTACTTCTTAATAAACAAGAGACCTAAAGAAGCCAACTGTGGAACTGATTCCCACAGTAGTATTGTATGAGTTCAGTTGCCGGCAAAAGCATGTGGCAATATCATTCACAAGTTGAATGGGAGAATTAGAGACCATGATAATGTCTCATGAAGTCTATATCAAAGTTTGCACTGAGAGGGCCCAAAGTTCCGTCATGGAATCAAGGAAGTCTGCACCAGCAAAATGAAGGATCTGTAAGAGCCTATTAGCACTAAAGCAGAAGTAGTGGTCCAGGTAAAGACCAGAGCTCCCCTAAAGAAAACCATCACCATGATCAGTGAGAGCAAGGATTCAAGCTCCTTGGATAATGGTAACATCTGAGTTCATAGCACAAACACCTGCCTGGCAAATCCTCCAGGAGAGTCAGTAGAACATCCTCTTCCCCTTTGATTTTCCTTTTATGTTGTTGGCAGCAATCCTCAGGTGGGTCTTCCCCACCCAATACCATGTTGATTCATTTCATCTAGGTATCACAGATTAAATATTATTTAATGGGCTAGAATAGCTATATATATGCATCAGTCAGTTATTGATAGGTAGCAGACAGTAATTATTAGGAGGTTAAAGTAACACTTATTTGGTCAGCAATGTGTATATTGGGTCATCTATTCTAGGTGTATTTGGAATTTTTGCTTGAGTGATAGCTGATCTCAAGGAAGTGCTCTCGGGCAATGGGGTGCCCTTATCTTTGTTGGCTGGAGATTAATTGGTCTACACTGAAGTTTTCTGCTCTTCATCTTTTCTCCACAAATCTGCTAAGCTGAGGTTCACATATTTTTCAGGACAAAAACAAGGTTCTGATATCTTCTTTCAGCCAAAACAGTAGCCACCTAGTGTGAAAATAGATGTCACCTCTTGTTAGGAAAATTTGAAAGTCCCATTGGAAAGATTTTTCACAGTGAAGCCTTAAAAGTTCTGAAAGCATGCACAGGCATAAGCTTTCCTGGCACCATTTAAGAACTTTATCAAGTCTGGACCAAAAATTGTTGGATTCTGTTAAGTTCTGACCTTAGCGCCCAACAAGCAGCTGTGGTGTTTCTGCTGCTGCCACTCCAACTTTTTAAGAATTTAGGAGCTCTGAGTGGCCTGTGTAACACAGGAGAGCTGTGGTGTGTGGACCTGGCATGAGCAGTAGCAGAGCTTTCCTAGAGCCTTTTAAGAATGTTGGTAGATGGGGCCCAGCCGGATGGCTCAGTGGTCTAAAGCGCCTGCTTGGGAAAGCTTGGGCAGCTTCAGGGACCACGGTTCGATCTCCGGCACCACATGCTGCGCCAGCCCTGCCCTCGGGGTGGGCTGAGCCGGCCATAAAAATGAGTGAATAGACAGACAAAGGTTCTGAAACAAGAAAAAAAAAAAAAAAAAAAAAAAAAAAAAAAAAAAACTTAAAAATTCTTAAAAAAAAAAAAAAAACACAATGTTGGCAGAATTGGGGCAGGCTTTCAGATTCTGTATGAGGGATTACTAGGAGGTTCAGAAGTGCCAAAATGCAAGAGTAAAAGGGAATCCCAATCCTCAAGCCAGCCCACCCAGAGTAAATCCAGGAGACAAAGACATACAAGAACTTAGAAATCACTCACCTGAAGTTTCAGAAATGATAACAAATAACATAAAGAAACAGGTCTATCAGGTCATAATAAGTAAAAAGATCATAAATAATTTCTCAGGTCAAAAAAGAAGTGACAATAATTATGAGAGAATTACACAGCATATCCAAAGAGACATAAATTTTTTAAAAATAGAGGAGAATAGAAAAATGCTAGAAGCAATAAATAAATAAATAATATAGAAGGGAATTAGAAAACATGAAAGAGATCTAAATAGAAAATCAGGAAATTAAGAATTCCATTGAAATCTGGCAAAAATTCTTGAATGAAATTGAGGATACACTTTCAGATCTACAAGACAGAATAGTGGTACAGCTAATAAACATGAAAGGAAAGATCTCTTAAAAATAACGAAGAACCAGGAAATAATAGTTCTTCAGCTACAGGGAAACACAAAGAAAAAATAATATGACAATAAGAGGTGTCAAGGAAGCAGCAGAAGACAGCACAAATGACATAAAAAGATTATTTGCAGAAGTACCAGTCAAAAATTCCAATCATGAGAAAAGAACTTGGCGTACAGCAAGTGAAGCATATAGAACTCCTAATAGCCATAATCATAATAAATCTAGATTTAAACTCATAATAATCAAGATCACAGAAATTCTGCAAAAGAATAGAATATTAAAAGCTGTTAGAAGAAATAGATCGTCTATAATAGAAATTCCATCAGACTCATGGCAGATTTCTCAACACAAACCATCAAAACAAAAAGAGCTTGGAGTGAAATATTTCAGGACCTGAAAGAAAATAATTATCAACCCAGATTAATGTTCCTTGCAATACTACCCATCACATTCAATGGTGAAATAAGATTGTTCCATGACAGAAAAACAATTAAAGACATTCACATCCACCAAAAATACTCTGTAAAGAGTTGTGACAGATATTCCAGAGACAGAAGTTCTACTGAAAGGAACCATCAAGCACAGCAAATAATTAAAATGCAGGAAGAAGTATGGAAACTGTAGCAGGAAAATAGCATGACAATGATAAGCCAATATGTATAACGTATAAGTCTCAATGTAACACTACCTCAATTCACCAATTAGAAGAAAGAGACTAGCACAGTAGATTAAGAAAGAAAACCTAACAATATGCTATGTATAAGAAAAATATGTAACTCCAAAGTAAATTCACAGATTGAAAGTCAAAGGATAAAATATTATCATCCACACTACAGGAAACGAGAAAAAAATAGGGTCAGGTAGAAGGACTAAAAGAATAGCCAATATTTAGCCCTAGTTCTTCAAGGTTAGTGAGGACTCAGGTCATAAAAGAACTTCTGCTGTGACATCCTGTAACTAAGTGGTGTCTCAAATTTTCTTATCAAGGATATTGTGGGGCCACAGAGAAAAGTTACCAACGATGCATGGTGTGCATAAGGAGTCAACTAGAGAGAAAACATTCTCTCAGGCTTTCACAGGGAGCAAACTGGTCAAGCAATGACAGGAACTCATCCAGACAGCTGTCGCTGACAAAAGACAGTGACAAAAGCACTTGACAAGGTGCTTTACATCTTGAAGAGATTTAACACAAATCCTGAGGAAATTTGATTGACCTTGTCAGATAGCAAAAGTTACATCTGTAGTTATATAGGGCTTGCTTTAACTTGGTCTTAATTGTCCAGCAGAAAAGTATAACAATGAGGTATAAAAAGTAAAGCAATGTTAATATGCTGAGCTGCAAAAAGCTCAAGACAACAACTCTGGACAATTGCCAGTTTTGCTGATAATTCATCACTGCTATGGACTATTAGACTATATTGGGTTATTTTGCTGAATTCAAGTACCTACAATGTTTGGAATGGCATCAAGTATGAAAAGTTTCTTCAAAGACTTCCCCAAAGACAGCTTCTCTAACAATAATAGAACATCCATCTCTGGCAAAACAGGGGAATATAGAGGATCATTTTATAGGGAAGTGGATTTATGGATATATATATATATATATATATATATATATATATATATATATATTAGGTAAGATATATAGAGCAACTTTCTTTTTCTTTAAATTTAATATTTATTTGAGTTGCTTATGCAGGGTTGACTTTGTCATCATGAAATTCTTTAGGTTTTTTTTTTTTTTTTGTCCTGGAGGTAATTCACTTCTCCATTATACTTAAAAGAGCATTTTGCAGGGTACATCAATCTGGGTTGGAATATGTGTTCTCTCAAGACTTTTAGTACTTTGCTCCATGCTCTTCTTTATGGTTTATAAAGAGAATTTGCCATTTTTCTGATGAGTTTTCCTTTAAATGTTATCTGTTTCTTTTCTCTAGCAGCATTTCGTATAATGTTCCTGTCCTGAATTTCTGAGATCCTCATTATTATATGATTGGGCATTGTTTTTATTCAGTCAGTGTTCTTTGTAATTCTACATGCTTCAGTAAACTGTATCTCAAATTGTTTCTCCATATTGTGGAAATTTTCTGCTACTGATTTTGTCCATATTCTTTTTATTTTTATATTTATTTATTTATTTATTTATTTATTTATTTATTTATTTATTTATTGTCTTTTTGAGATAGGGTCTCGCTATGCATTTCAGACTGGCCTTAAGCTCACTTTTGTAGCTCAGGCTAGTCTCGAACTCACACTGATCCTCCTGCCTCAGCCTCCCAAGTGCTTGGATTACAGGCATGAGCCACCATGCCCGGCTCCATATTCTTTTTAAATGATTTGTATTTACTTCCTCTTTCTCACCGATGCCTATTAATCTTATATTTTCATGTTTTTATCATCATACAGATGTTGAATTATTTCTTCCTGCATCCTACTTGTTTTTAAGAGATCTTTTCTTACCTTTTCACTAGTTGAAATATTGTCTTCAATGTCTGCAAGTCTATTTTCACTTTCATTCAAAAGATTTTGCAACTTGTGATTGAGTTTTTAATTTCCTGTATAGATTGTTGAATCTGCTTCATGTATTCTATTACTTATCTATATTTCTCATTCAAGGATTCCATCATTTTTCTACTCTCATCTTTCTTATCAATGTTTTCTTTGGAAGCACTTATTACTTTTTTATTATTGTTATCTTTTTTTTTTTTTTTTTTTTTTTTTTTTTTTTTTTTTTTTTTTTTTTACTTCAGAAATTATTTGTTCGATTTCCTCTATTCCTCTCTGTAGTTCTTTTACTTCAGATGCTATTATGTCAGAGATTTGAGGTGTATGATTTTCAGTTTATTCTATGCTATGTTCTCCTGCATTTGTTCTGGGAGCGTATTTTTCGCCTTTGTCATTTTGTATAGCACTGTCTTCTGATCATTGATGTAAAGCTTTGGAATTTTACCTTATCATATCTGAATCTACCAAGTTCAAACTTGTACAGGTGGGCGAGGCTTACTCTTGCTGCTGTGCTCTACTTCCGTCTGTATTCCCTTTGAGGTTAACCTACTATGCCACTCTGACAAAATGTTCTGCTCGTGTATCAGCTGGATGGGTCTTGCCTATAGCCTCTCTGCAGGGAGCTCTGCACAGGTTTCCACACCAGGTCTTTTTGATGGTTGGACTTTCACTCACATGTCAGGCCTTCTTACTGTGCCAAATGAGTTTGTGCTGGAATCAGGAAGTCTTACTCACATGCCAGGCCTGATTACTGGATCAGATAAGTTTCTGGTGAGCCCAAGATGGTCTCACTCACATACTGGGCCTGGTTGCTGCATCAAATGAGTTTCCAGTAGGCCCCAGCACATCATGCTCACTCTCCAGTCCTAGTTGCTCGGCTGAATGAGTTTCCAGGGGGCCCAGGAGGTCTTGCTTACACACCAGGCCTGGTTGATGGGTTGAATCTCTGGCATTAAAATTTCATTCACAGAATGAATGAAACTCAAATTATGAACATTTTTAGAAGGGAACGAGTCACGCAAGCAGCTGACCTGTCTGCCTGACATTGTCATTGTCATGAAACTGTGTGATTACATGAGATAATATGCAAAAGTACAGTGCATTTTGCTCCCATAGTCTTTTGGTGTGCATGTGCATGTGTGTGTTAATAATCACTTTGTTCCTCTGGGATATGTAGAAGTATGTGTTGGGCTTTAACCTTCTTGAAGTATGAGCATAGTCTCCAGATTTTTCTGATAACATGAACTACTACTAAGTGAAAATAATCATGAATCTACAATATTATAATTTCAATATGTATTAATACATAAATTTATATTTATATATCAACCCATGCATATTTTATTAGAATTTTAGGTATAGCAATGACATGGACATAGTAGAAGAGTCTTTACATTCTCACAGATTCTCTCTTTGTCAACAACAATTTGTAAACTATGACAGTCAATCCTGATGGTAAAATTGTTTTTTTGTGGGGATTTTGATGGTCAATTTGATTTGCTTTAGAAATGTTTAATTGAGTTATAAAATATTCTTGGAATATCTGAGCAGTTCAGAAGTCTAAAATTGGGGAGTTTATCTAATTTAGGCCTCTTCTTTTCTATTACTCTTCTTCTGTACTTGCTTCCTGGGCACCCTAAGAACAACTTTTGTCCTCATTGTTTCCTATGATTTTTATTGGGGTATCTCATTGTAAAAATATACGTTTTGTATGTGTCAACTTCCTTTTCTCTTTTTCTTTTGTATTTTAGGAAAATGTCTACAGAGTGTTCAGGGTCTCATTACTAGTTCAGACTTGTAGTGATCCATCGGCTTACAGCCTCCCAATATCTGGGTTTACAGGTGTGTGCCACCATGCCCAGTCTCTCAACCTGTAAAAATCAGTAGAGTGCAATATACTGATATACAGATATTGATGTAATCTTCAACGACATGTTTGAAATGGTACTAATCATCATAGAAACCTGAGTAAACATTCAACTATGACCAGTGAAACATGGTACTAAGTCAAACAGATTTTCTCTTTGGGAAAAACAAGGAAAGAATGAAAAGTACAATGACTTTCTTCTTTAATGTTTTAAATGTACTGTACTCTACAAAAGATGCTAATCACTGATGTTCATATGCATTGTTGCCTGGTTGTTTTGGTTCTAAATCACAGGAAAATTAGAAAGATTTTTCCATCCATGGCTCTCAAAATATTTTTGTTGTAGACAGGGTCTAACTTTTTAGTAGAGGCCAGATTTGAACTCACTGTGAAACTGAGGATGGACTTGAATTCATAGGTATCCTCCTGCCTCAACCTTCTCTGTGCTGAGATTACAGGCATGCACCACTGTGTCCACTGTCAAAATATCTTATGTTGTTTTTATTATTGTGACAAAATACCTACACATAATCTTAAGTTATGAGAGGTTTATTTGACACATTATCAAAGAGTGAAGGCCAGGGAAATCTGTGTCCAAATCAGAAACATCATGGTAAAACACATGGTAAGGAAACACTGGGGAGTTTAAAATGTGAGTTTAAAAAGCCTAGATATAGTGGCTAAGGCCATGTCTCCATAGTTCTCTGAGAAATGCAACGATGACATCACTAGCTCCTGAAACAGTACCTCACTTACCTTGCTCATTTCTTACATAAAACAATGGGCAGTCAAAGTTAAAGGAGAACTTTATATTGGCTTAAAATTTGCAGAGATTTGAACTCACAGTTTGCTAGCTCAAAGGCAGCCTGGCATGGTGGGCTTCCCCTTTACGCACATCTAGGACTATAGCAAACAAGTTAGTGAGCTAAGGCAGTAGTCTCACAAATTGATCCAAGCATCATACATTGAACCCCAGCACGACAAACTCTAGATCCAGTTACCTCTGAAAGGCCCCACCAATGAAAGCACTAGACTTTGAGAAGACATCTAAACAAAAGCCGTAACAGATAATGTCCTGAGGCTAATCAATCTCAGGATTGAGGTTGTGTCAAATTTACTCATGTAAAACTGAGTATCACATTTTACATGCCATATTGATATCTAAATTACATACAAATACATAAATTAATCTCCAAATAAGTACAAGGTCGTAATTCTACAAAACATGATGAGATCATGCTGTGTAAAATTTAAACATACTTAAGCTCTTTCTAAATCCTCAATAGTTTCAATATTTCTCAAAAATACAAGTTATAATTCCATATAAAAATCATTCAAGAGTTCAGTATCATAAACATCTGCCTGGCAGGTGCAATGTCCCAAGTTTGATAGGTGGTATTCTGGTATTAAAAAGAAAAAAAGAAAAAAGCATCAAATCTAACTCTGAGCTGTGAAGCTCTGTAAAATTCCACATTTTTTTTTGTATTATGACTAGTTGAACCCTGTGGGTGGGGCTTGTACAGCATGTGGTACCAGGGATTGAACCATAGTCCTTGCGATTGCCTAATATTTCCTAAGCAGGCACATTAGACCACTGAACCATCTTGCCAGCCCCAAAAAGTTTCATCTTATTACACAGTAGTACAGGATAAGTGATCGCAATTCAAAGAAAAACAGAAATGAATAAAGGCAAAATAAGACTAAAACCTAGAAGGCAAACATTATGCTCTATAGCTCTATGGCCAGTATTCAAAGCTCATGATGATTAGGGTTCCAGATGGCCAGAGTTGCACCACCCCTGTTGTCTTGCTAGTTGCAATCTTTGCGGCTTTTCACTTGATCTGGCTTCACTAGCAGCCAACAATTTTCCTAAGAAGGCCTTCCATATTCCTGACATCTTCAGTCTTCTAGAGTTTGAAGTCTACCATCCCATGTATTCCAACACCTTCATATACCTACTTCACAAGACTATGCCCCCTCATATTCTAGACACTCCTCTGAAATAGGGCTGAAAGTTTGCTTGAACACATAACTGTTGCTTTTGTCCTGCCAGAAAAGCAGAATCACATAAGTGGCATGACAGTCTGTAATCAATTTAAAAAACATTTAGACTCTTCAGTACATGACTTCAAGAGCTTTGAGAGACTTTATAGGTTGGTATGTTCAAATAAATTATGTGAAAGAAATACACTAGGCAGTCTGTCACAAGAAAGGGGCCAAGCTGGGGTGACAGCTCAGCGGTGTAAGCACCTGCTGAGCAAGTATAAGGTCTTCAGTTTGATCCCCTGTAGAAAAGGTAAAAATAAAAATAACTGGAAAAAAAAAAAAAAAAAGGAACAAGAGAGGGATCCAAGAGCTCTGTTTGAAAAGGAAGTATTACATTTTTACACTTTGGCTTCTGGAATGTAAGAAATACTACCAAGTCCTGAGAGTAATCAGACATCATTTTTTTTGCCCTGTCTCAAAGTACATAACTTTGTTAAGTGATGCAATCTCTAGAGCAATCACAGCTCTTCTTGCCCCCAATTTACAAGTGCCAAAAATTTATTTTTCAAACACATGCTTTTTGCTCCAGTATGTAACTATAAGGTAGCTCAAAACAGCTAGAGGTCCCAACTCTATCGCATGTACCTTGTGCTGCCTTAAAATTTTTTCCACCAAATCAATTATAAACTGAACTTAAACTCAGCATTGGCAAACTCTCAGTGCATAGGACACATATACACAAATCCTTTTTCAGAGTATAATGCACATGACCTGTATTCAGTTCCAACTGAATAATCTTTCCAAATAAAACTACACAAGACTGGCCTGTAACGACATTCTAGTTTTCTAATCTTAGATCACAATTATCCTTAAAATTCTGTTTGTAATCTAGAGTGATATCACCAGAATGTGACTAGTCTCGTCTGACCTGGGAAGCCAAGCGTGCTCAATCCTGATTTGTACTTGGATGGCAGAAAGTTTACAACATTCTAAGGCTTCTTTAAGATTTATCTCCAAACCTTCTCCAGTTCTTCCTACAATGAAGTTCAGAGGTTTTTCAATAATATGGACAAGTATAACACATCAATCACCCGACCTGTGTGGCACCAATATTTTTCATTCATCATTTCTGCTATGGTACTGATTTCTCATATATATCTTAAGATATATATATATATATATATATATATATATATATATATATATTCAGTTTCAGAGTTTTCAGTTTCCTGTCACCTCTGGCTCGATGGCAAGGATTATGGTGACAGTGTATGACATAACAAAGCTGCTTAGTTTGATTGCTGACAAGCGGAGCAGAGAAACAGTGCTACAGTACAAATGATAGCAGTGAAGTTCTACCAGGATTGAAGGACCATTCCTGACAGAAAATCTCACAAAGTTGCTTTTTTGATTCCCTGATCAAACCTCTCATGCTTGTAATCAAGTTTAACTGCTGCAAGTATAATTTTTTAACATTTATAGGAGTAAGATAAATGGATGAACACTTCTATTAAACAGTGAAAATAATCAATATACACAGAAACCTCTTTAAAAGTTTACACTTAATATCTTGATACATGAAAAAACCATTAAAAAAAAAACTGGTAATTGAACTTGGGATCTACTAGGCACAATGTTGCTAAGCTGTACCTTGGCCCTCAAACAATGTTTTTGAATTGCTACCATTTTGTTCAGTGAAATTCTCTATAGTTTCTAAAGTTTTACCTTTTCTTTGTTATTTTTATTCCCTTTAAAAATTGAAACATGAGATTCTCTCATGATTTTAATCGATACATCAAAAGAGATTGTCACCTATGTACAATAGTGTTACAGCCTGACAAACTCATGATACTGAAAATGTTACGTATCTAAATCACCTTTACTATACCTAGCCTTCCAAATTCAGCACTTTGTAGAGAATTTCCTTGATTAGTGGGTGACTGATTGCTGCTGTTCACTGCCAGAGATTATTCTGGGTTACATGGATAACCCAAGAAAGCCATAAAAAGTTTATGTATTCTTGGAATCACCTGCATGACTAGAAAAAATAAGATAGGGAAAGACAATTGGAACTCACAAGACGCAGGGCAGGGCAGACCTGGGTGCGTGGAGCACACAGATCTTTGGCAGTCAGACTGACCTGAACCCACCAGCTGCAGGACAGCCAGTCCCAAGTGTGTGAATTAATCATCAAAGTAACAACACAAGTGTGTCTGAAGCAGCAGGGAAAACCCAGGCATTGTTCTCTGGAGCAGTGCACCAACAGAAGCACAGTTCTGGAACCTGACATAAACACTATCTCAGAACTGTAAAAATGGAAAGCATTTTACTGTTTCTTAAATTCTATCTTATATTATTTTAAAAAATAAAACAGATGCAAAAACAAATAGAAGAAAACAGAAACAGTGGAACATATAACAATGCATATGTCATAGATTTTCAAAACAAGAATAGCTAATTAACAATGGTTATTGTATTATCTATTTTATCATCAAGTCTGTTGCTCAGATTAATGGATATAGTCATTGAAGATTGGAGAAATAATTGACTATTGGTGCTTGCTTTCAAGAAATCTTAAGATTTTTTCCTTCTCATTTTTATGCTCTAATTTATTTTTAAAAGAGTATAATGATAAGACTTAGGAATGGCATGCATTTAGAAGACCAAACACGAGAGGCCTTCAACCATGAGTTTTGTATTACATATTTCTGTTCTTGATGCAGTTGTTCAGATCACAGATATCAGCATACAGTATTAGTTAAGGAGAAAGTTCTGTACACTAACTTCCATTGTCAAGAAAAAGAATAATGGAAATTACGAGTGCAATCATCTCAGCCATCCTGTAAATATATTTTTCCTTTATTTTTCTCTTTTGGCTGGGGGAGGGGTCTACAGGGTATTCAGGGTCTCAATACTAGATCGGGCTCAGTGATCCACCTGTTCACAGCCTCCCAAGAGCTGGGATGACAGGCGCGTGCCACTTGCTATCTTTATTGCCCTCTCAGCAGGAAACCTTAGCCCCTGAGCCTGCTTGCAGGTACTTTTCTTGTTTCGATTTGTTTGGTGGTACCAAGGACCGAACTCAGGACTTTGGGCTTGCTGGACAAGCACTTATTCCTCTGAGCTATTCCCCAGCCTGCTTGCAGGTGCTTCAATCCACTGAGCTATTTGTGCAGACCCATCTGATATATATTCTTGCATGTTTATCCTCCTTTTTTTCTATCATTTCTCCTTTCTCTCATCTTTGTTATTTAATCCTTAAATTCAATTTCTTTCCATTTTACAATATACATTATACCACTCAGGCTTTACTTATCCTTTCAGATATCTGCACTAGGGAAACTACATGATATCTACACATGTGAGCCTGATTTATTTCACTTATGAGCATAGTCTCTAGTTGTACTCAATTAATTATAAAGGAGTTCAATTTGAATTTCTTTATAACTGAGTAGTACTCCATTTTTGAAGAAGAAAATAGATCTATACAATGTAACTTGCTAGCCTTTAAGAAAAGAGATTGAAGAGGATTCCAGAGAATGAAGATATTTTTTGCTCCTAGATAGGAAGAACCAATATTGAGAAAATGACCATACTCCCAAAACTGTCATATAGATTTAATGCAATCCCTATCAAAATACCATCAGTAACCCTCACAGATCTAGAGAAAATATTCTTAAAATTTATTGGGAATCAGGAAAGACCTAGAATAGCAAAGACATTCCTGGGCAAAAAAGCAATGCAGGAGACACTACAATCTCTGAATTTGAAATTATACTGCAAAGCTACTGGGATAAAATCAGCATAGCACTGGCAAAAAGCAGACCTGAGTTTCACTGGAACAGATTAGAAGATGCAGATACAACTACAAACACACACAGCAACCTTATCTTTGACAAAGGGGACAAACATGTTCACTGTATGAAAGATAGCCTCTTTAACAACTGGTGCTAGAAAAACTGGTTCTCCATATGCCCCAAACAAAAACTAGACCTGGGTCTATCATTATGCACTAAACTGAAGTAAAAATGGATTAAATATCTAAACATCATAATAGAAACCCTAAGTCTCCTGGAAGAGAAGGTAGATGGAAATCTTGAAATCAGAGGAGTAGGCAAACATTTCAGGAACAAAAATCAGACTATGGGGAAATACTTCAAATAATCAACAACTGAGTTCTCACCTTACTG
>PVJA010028265.1:0-27774 GCA_004027025.1 Myocastor coypus | reverse complement strand
GTGTGTGTGTGTGTGTGTGTGTGTGTGTGTGTAACTTCCTCTATTAGACATGCTTAGTGTGGAACCCTGTAGTAGAACTCCCTGCAGAGAGGTTAGAGGCAAGACCCACCCAGCTGATCCAGGAGCAGAAAATCTTTCCAGAGTGGCACAGTAGGTTCACTTCTAAGGGCTACAGCAGGAAGAAGTGGAGCACAGCAGCCATGCCCAAGCCACAACCACTTGGATGAGTTTGAACTTGGTAGATTCAGATCTGGTGATAAGGTAAGAATTATACCAAAGTTCTACACCAAAGGTCAAAAATAGTGTTATGCAAAATGACAAAGAGAGGCAGCAAAATGCATTCTCAGGCCCCGAGCCCACCTAGAACAAATACTGGAGGTAATAACAACAAAGAAAACAAAAACTACACAGCTGAAATCTCTGAAATAATAGTGTCTGAAGTAGAGAGACAACTGTAGAAAAGTATAGAGGAAGTCAGATCAGAAATAATTTCTGAAGTAAAGATAGAAATGATAATTACAGTGCAAGAAGTACAAAACACTTCTAAAGAAGACACTGAAAACAATAAAATAGAGGAGAATACAAAAATGGTGGAATCCTCGAATGAGCAATATAGGAAAAATAGAATTCATGAAGCAGATTCAAAGTTCTATACAAGAAATTAAAACCTCAAGCAAAAGCTGGCAAAACCATTTGAATGAAAATGAAATTAGATTTTCAGACTGTGAAAACACCATTGCAGCTAGTAAAGAAATACAAAGAGATCTCTTAAAAATAACTAGGATGCAGGAAAGAATAATCCAACATCTGCAAGACAATGCAAAGATGAACAACATAAGACTAATAGGCATCAATGAGAAAGAAGGAGTCAATACAAATGATATGAATAGAATATGGGCAGAAGTGACAGCAGAAAGCTTTCCAAATATGGGGAAACAGTCTCACACTCAGGTAACTGAAGCATACAGTACTTCAAATAACATCTGGAATGGGAAAACAACAATGAGATGGGTTTAGAGGCCCATGGATCTACCATGAGATGGGTTTGTGCCAGACTTCTATTAATTACCTGATGGCTATAAGCAATTAACCTGACCAGTGTGAAGTTTTGAGACTCCTCAAATTAGTGTAGGTTCAAAGTCAGTATCCAGTGATCTCCAAATGGTCTACTTATTCCTTTTCCCTCCAGAGCACAATATCCTTGCAAGATGACTTAATCTCTTTGAAAGAAAGCTGAGGTAAGTATTAACAGCATAAACTTTTGGTGCTGTATTAGAGACCTTCTTCCAAGGGTACTCAGCTCTCCTCTTATTCAAAGATTTCTGGTACTAAAACTATTAAAGCCTAGGGATTAACTGAGGAGCCCTTATACCTATTTCTGTGATCTCAGTTAGACTTTTGTCCATTTAGCTTGTAACATTCCTCCTAATACAAACTACAGAGAAATTTACTTAGCTTCCTGTCTGGTTCCTTTCTGTAGACCCAGGATCAATTATGTAGTCCCATAGATCTGACCAAGTCAGAATGTTCTGGTTGCTGTTTTGACTCTGCTATCCATTACTGTAACCACAGCTACTATCTCCCCACTTGGAATCAATTATTCCTACAATTCCTCAATTCTAATTACTTACATACTTAATTTCATTTAGGTTTCCCAAATGGGTTGCTGTAGTTCACATTATAAAGTCTGGTCAACAGAAAGTAAGCTTTGGAAGATAGGAAAGCTACCCTCTGTGAATTTATTATAGGCTCCAATAAAATAAGGCTGAGTAGTTTCATATCTACTGCCTGTGAGCAAGAGACCTAGGCAGCCAGTGGTGAGTGAGAAAGCTGCTGCTGTAGATGCCACTTAGAGTTTGGAGTCTTGAGAAAAAGGAGCATCATGGTAAGATTAATGTCCCAGCTCAAGCAGTCAAGCAAGGGGAGAGCAAAGCTATCTCCTCCCTTTTCTGTTCTGTTGGACAATTAATGCAGTGGAGAACGCCATCTGTTTTATTCAGTACCCAACTCAAATTTTAACTTCTAGCTAACATACTCACGGAAACATCCAAATATAATTTTTAATCAGATATCCAAGCATCCCACACCACAGCCAAATTAACAAATAACATTGGGCCAGGGATACAGTGCAGTGGCACAGCGCCTGTCTGGCAAACATAAAGTTCTGAGTTCATTTTCCAGTACAAAAAGAATTTAAAAATTAAAATAAAAATTAACCATCAGACTGTTTCTTCAGCAGTCCAGCCTATTTATTTATGAGTGTTGAGCTCTTGAGTTAATATTTGGATTCTATTCTAGTGAAAATTGTAAGATGAAGAAAAATCTCCTTCAGTTTCTGAACCATTTATCTATGTGTCATAGTATTCAAAGGGCTTTCAAAAACAAAAGACAGTTTTTCACATCTTTTCTTCATATTATTTATGGAATACATCATGTTGATACAGTTGGACACAAAATCAAGTACCACTTGGGTGTCATCTGCTATTTTCTAGGTATATGGGAAACATAGCCTTGGAGTTGGTTACCAAGTGAATTATGGGGTGAACTTTGCACCATACCCAAAAACATGGTGTATTGAGGTTCTGATTTTGTGACTATGGCTGTGTTTAGAAGGTATGTCTGTCTCCACATAGGTAATGGCATCAAGGTAAAGTGACTAAAGCAGGCCTTAACCCAACAAAATTGGGGCCCTTACAAAAATGTAAACGTATTTTAGATTCCATCTATGAACAAAGGATATTTACCATTCCTTACATAGGATATGTTTTATTGGGTATCTTCAACATATTACCATAAAAGGGATCTGGATTAAACAGTATTTGTATACAGTTTTGGAGGGCAGAAGTCCAAGAATAAGGCATTGGCAGAGGTGGGTATTTCTGATGGCTGTGGGGATACATATTGTGCATCTCTCTCCTAGCTCTTGAGCTTTGCTAGGGAACTTTGGTTTGTTGGTTTGTAGGCACATCACCTCAACCATTGTCTTCATATGAGATCTCTCTCTGTCTCTCTCTCTCTCTCTCTCTCTCTCTTTCTCTCTCTCTCTCTCACTGTGTGTGTGCATGGCACACATGTAGGCTTTATAGATATAGATGTGAAGAATAATTACGTGCAAATTTGATTTGTGTATGAGTCATCTATGTGAAAGAAATGAAGAGAGACAGCGAGAGAGACACAGAGAGAGACAGAGAGAGAGGAGAATCATAGATGGGGAAGGAGATGAATGGATGTATTTTATGTCACTCTGCAGTCTAAGGCCAAAGTCAGCTATGAGAGATATCTTTGACCTTCCAAGAACAGACCAGCTTCAGTGTCTTTGCCGTCTTTTCTTTCTGTCTATTCTAGGCAGTCGGGGGAGCCAGACTCACAAGTCACATGAGGAGATGGACTTCTGGATACAGCCAGAAGGGCCTTTCATGAGGTCCACTTTCTGATAGGGAAGTTCTGCAAGAAACATTCTTCTATAGCATTCGCAGGATGACTAAAAAATGATTCAGAATACAACCCTTGAAAGAAGATGCACCAAATATAAATCGTTGAGAATAGGAACTATATGATAATCTAGCCTATATAACTAGGATGCAAAAATAAAACAGTCCCAACAGGTAAGTAGAAGCTTCTGCTGCTTGTGAGGCACCATAGGGACAAAACTGGAGTGGGGCTTAGGGGCTTAGTTGCTCTTCTTGACTCCGCACTAACAACAAGACAAGAAGGCAACAGTAACTTCCCCATTTTTAACAAGTGGTTACAAGTCTGAACTGGATTTGGGGTTGAAATCACCACCTCAGGTAACTGAGACAGGAAAGCATAGAGAGCTCCATGTGGGAGACTTTTGTGGTCAGTGGCCTTGATGTGGGACATATTTGCTTTGCTCACTTTTCACTGGGTAAGATTCCGTCATCTGATGCTTCCCACATGGAAAGTGGGAAGCACTGCCAAGGACACTGAAGCTGTGTATGTGTGAGAAAAGACAAGCATATATCTCGGCATGCAGATGGCTATCGCCACCACACCTGGAGACGATCAGGTATCAGCACAGGTCATCAAGTAGAAAGAACCCCGAAGAGTGACTGAAGGTCTCAGTTTATAACCAGCTGCTCGACATTATGGAAGCACAGAAACAATCCCTAGCTAATGCTTTCGGGATGAAATATACTCACAATATATGGCTGCGTTTCATTCTGAAGTAAATAAAATAAATAAATTAAGCATATACTAAGGGAATTATTGCAATTCTATCTCATAATGAAATAATTTTCCCTGAGGTTTGTGAATAAAAAACTCAATTAAGTACTTTAGAAATAGAATTACAGATGGTCCAAATGAAAATGTATGGAGGTGGATAAATCCGACATGTTGAATCAGTCCTATAAATAAATTCCTTTTTGGTTTTGTTTTACAGCCTTTTAAGAGTATATTTTAGGCTCACTTTTTTTGGATACTGATGTGTGTGCCTTCATAGGCTAGTAATAAGAAAGTTACAGGCTAAAGGAATATAGATGAAACATTGAAAAGCAACAAAAGGTCATAAAAGTTATGAATAAATCAGGATTAGTTATCAATAAACCTACATATTAATAATACTTATAAGATATTCATCTAGTCAATCCTGAATGATCCTCAAGCAGATTCTTAGGCCACCAAGCTATCTCCCCAGCCTTAAACCTGAATGATTCTCTGTGCATTCATTTCCGCTCTATCCTGACAGCACTGTATACAGTGAGAATTGTGCCACGGATTAATGCCCCCACTTTTCTCCAGGTAACAGTGAGACCAGTATAAAACATGACTTAACAATGACCAGTGAGGTCCCCAACCTCTTAAGGCAGGACCTAACTGCTCTTACAATAAATCTGATTCTGATTGCTTTAAAACATGTAATCATGTAAATGAAGAATGCTCTGTTAGTGGTATTTCTAAATGACACAAAAACTTAAGACATTGACCCATATGTAGGAAATGGGATATCACCTGCACTACACATGATCCATAAGACCTTGGGGAACATATAAATATTTACGCTCTCTAAATTCAGCTGATTTATAAAGTGAGAATGACAGTGCCCACTCACAAAGTAAGAATATGCACTTTGCTCTTCAGTCATGTTACTTATTATCATTTTATTATTGTTAATACTCTATTATTACAGACATCTATTTCTATTTTCATGCCTATTTATTATCTATTTATCTATCTATCTATCTGTCATCTATCTATCTATCTATCTATCACCTATCTATCATCTATCTATGTATCTATCATGTGTGAACCTATATGGAACCTTCAGTTTGGTATCCACAAACATGTTTAGTTAAGGACAAAATATTTGAACATTTAACTGTATAAGCCCTTAAGAGATCAATCCTTCACCTTAGGATGGGGAGGAAGCTGAGACTTCATGACCTTATGTACTGTGTCCATTGCCCTTGATAGGAGGTTGGTCCCTGACATCCAGATTCACTTTGTGAAACTAGTTCCAGAGCCAGGATGCACCAGGACATATTGTTTCTTCTGTTATTGTTTACTCCAACAGCAAATCCTGTTTCTTCTCTTTAGGGCCAGCTTAGCAAGGGCTACCACTGGACCAGAGTTATAAGGCCTAGGGTTTTGCCTGCTTTTTGTTTGTGATCCTTCCTTGGGTTGGATGCTTACCCCTCAGCTCTGTTGTCTTATCAGTGAATAACATTTTTCTTAAGTTAGGCTTCCTTTAACTTTTTAAAAAATAAAACACTATATGAAAGAAAGTTATTTATATTTGGGTTAAGTGATATTTTAACATCATGACCATCAATTTTTCTGGGATCTTTTCCTATGTTTTTTTTTTTTTTTTTGAGACAGGGTCTTACTATGCAGTTCAGGCTGGCCTTGAGCTCACTTTTGTAGCCCAGGCTGGTCTTGAACTCACATAGATCCTCCTGTCTCAGCCTCCTAAGTGCTGGGATTATAGGCGTGCATCACAACGCCTGGATCTTCCTATGTTTTGTTTTCAGAATTCTATAATCTGACTCAGTAACAATGCACATCAAGGATGAAATAAAAACATGATAAATGGTGAGAAATTCATGGACTCTTCTGTTAATCTTATGTTTCTACAGCTAAGACGTAAGATTATAGTCTAATGTTCATGCTATTTTTAATGCAAAATTTAAGCTGGGAAATTATTTAAAATGACATGTTATTTTTCTTCTGAGTTTTCTCCATGCCTCCAAAATGCAATATGCATATTTTGAAATAAGAACTTATCTGCCCATTTAGATAGCACATTCAGCATGAGTCTAGCTTAAAAATGTTCACATTTATCAAAAAGGAAATGCTGCTCTATGTAAGTACTTTTTCTACATCACTGAGTATTAATTTTCTCATTTGACTGTTTTTGTTTTCATCTGGCCATCATGTGCCAGGATATTATATTAAGTATTGGCAATTCAGCAAAGAGAAGAACCAGGTTTTCAGAGTGCATGCTCTGGTACTCTGTG
Organism: Myocastor coypus; assembly: GCA_004027025.1. Taxonomy (NCBI): domain Eukaryota; kingdom Metazoa; phylum Chordata; class Mammalia; order Rodentia; family Myocastoridae; genus Myocastor; species Myocastor coypus. The sequence continues at coordinate 21,298 of PVJA010028265.1, read as the reverse complement.
AGCTGCAATAATCATTTGTCAATGAAGTCACTCATTCTTCAATCAAGTAATTACTGAGCATCTATCTATACCACCTTTGGAAAACTTATGGCAGGTGTGCCATGGTGGCTGTTTGTGTCACTGAAAACTTTGAAAACTTTGCCAGTGCTGAGCTGTGCACTATATGAAGTGTTTCCTAGGTTGATGTAAAATAAGGACCTATATGGAGATCCATTACCATTTTCTAAACCCATCCTAAACAAAGCCCAAGTTTTCACTGCATGCAGTAGAATTCAGCACATGCACAGCATCAGCTATGCAGAAATAGTGAATTGGAGAAGTGAGAGTAGGCCCAGTACTTGGACAGGTGTTTCTGCTACACGTACTGTCCTGCGCTCAGCTCTGCTCTGATTTCTCTCTCTCATCGCCACTTTCCTTCTTCATAGGGCTTAGGGTAAAACTGTGAATGCCAGACTCTGTTTGCAACTCTGTACTTTTCCAAGCATTTGGTGTTTTCTTTCTATTGTGTTTGGTGTAGAGAATAGTACTCAGGACCTCACACTTGCCAGGCAGGTGTTGCACCACTGAGTATGCCCCCAGCCCCACCATTTGGGTTTAATGGAGCAGTGTTCTCGATGAAGTGAATGCTATCATGGAAATGCTGCTTGTACATCATGCCCAACCTTGAATGTGTAGACACCGGCCTCATCTCTTGGACTGTCACTTATGAATACAGCAGGTGACAAAAGCTCTTTTGTGGATATATTTCTAAGCACAAGGAAAAGAAAAGAATTCTCTGATTATGCTGTTCTAGTTAGGATTCATTACAATTAATCAAGTGGAGGCATCACTCTCAAGGGAAAAACTGTTGAGAGTTTCAATGAATTAGGACCTAGCTGCTCTTAAGATAAACCTGAGTCTGATTGCTTTAAAAGGTGGAATCATGTAAATGAAGAATGCTTTGTTAGAAATATTTCTAAATGAGACAAAAACTTAAGACCTATGCTTGACACTGCTTTGCTGCTTGCAGCTTCGCTGATTTGCTGCCTCTTGCCCCATGAGCTATTTCTCTTCTGTGATGCCTGTCTGCTGTGGTCCCTCCTTGGAGACAGCCAACTACGAGCAGAAAAGTTTGCAAACAGTCAATTAAACTTTCATTTCTTTCACTTTGCATTTTATCTAAGCAAAGAGAAAAGTAGCCAAGATACTGGGAATTGACCCTAGAGCCTTCATACTAGACTATATCCTCAGCCTTTCCTTTTTTATTTTTAGGAAAACAGGGTCTCGTTGAGTTGCTAAGTTTCCCTAGTTGGGCTGACAATGGTGGTCCTCTGTCTCCCTCTCAGAATGTTAAGGCTGCGGGTGCTCTCCTGCCACGGTGCCCACCTATTTCATTCTGTTTCACTATACGTTTTCTATAAAATTCAAATCAGAGGAAATCAGCAAGAGAACAATTTGGATATCTATGCGTTTTTTATTTCTGGAATTTCACCCATGGAAAAAGAAAATATTTTCAATAAGTTGTAACATTAGTGATATGATATGTGAAATTCTAGCACTATTAGTTTTCCAGATCTGGTCTTGCATTCCTATAAAGAATTATAGCTTTATTAAACTGCAATGATTATTATGTGTAGACAAATATTCTTTGATTCAAACTGACAGCAGATTAGTTCAGCAGATCTGCGACATGCAGGGCAACCATCTCCCCATAGTGTCTCTCTCTGTCTCTCTCTCTCTCTCTCTCTCTCTCTCTCTCTCTCTCTCTCACACACACACACACACACACACACACACACATCTTTTTAAAGCTGGCAAACAACTGCTTTCAGGTGCTGAATTATTCATTTTTGTTAAAGAAATACAACATGAAATACAGATGGCCTTTTATTTCATTCTTTATAAGGAGTCAGATCTCATTGGTAGGTCTGAGATACAATGCCACCACAGTGGTGAACATGGCTGCTAAATCTGAGGGGTCACTGACATCATGCCTCTCTTAGTAATTTCACTGTAGCACTGTGCTCCCACTAGAGGAAACCAGCTTTCAACTTGAAGTATGTGAAGGAGGAGGCAGGGAACAACACAACCTAAGCTCTAGAAAACCGAACTGTAGATTCAGCTTGGAGGTGAACAGCAACATGGTACTGGTGGCTTCTTCACAGTTTGCGTAGTAGATCAGCTCTGGTCTGGGCTCCTCTGACCACGTTTAAGCAGCTTTTCCTTCACTATCATGAGAAATTCCCTTTGTCTTTAAGGCTTTTCTTTTAAAGATTCATTCATTCATTCATTCATTCATGTATTTGGTACAGCATCTCACTACGCAGCTCAGGCTCTTATTGATCCTCCTGTTTCAACCTTGCAAGTGCTGGGATAACAGGCATGCACCACCATGCCTGGTTTTTGTGGCAGGTACAGTGCAGGGCAGGCAGGCCATTTAGTATCAGGGATCGAATCCAGGTCCCTGCACTAGCCAGGCCACTGAGCTATCTCGCCAGACCTGTCTAAGATTTTTTAAAGAGAAATTATGAAAATAGCATGTGCTTCCTTTTGTAATTGATAAGTCAGGATTCAAAGTTTCCCAGGAACCTTGCCCCACTCTCCTTGGTTTCTCAGGCACCCTGCCACCAAATTCTGTCCCCCTTGGCCCCATGCAGAGCCAAACCCAAAACCACAGAACAGGTGCACGTTACTTTGATCTTGGCAAGCACCACGAAACTCTCATTTGTTAGCATTGAAAGTTCCCCATAGACCAGGTAGCCCAGCCAAGATTAGCTCTCCTTCTACTCCATAAGGGCCCCTGACTCTTTAAAAGTTTTGTGCCTTGCCTTGTTCCCTGCTGTCCTACTTGCTGTCCCCAATAAATCTTCTCTCATCAGAATACCTGGTCTGTTCGATTGCATGGATTTGTACCTCACATTTGGTGCTGAAAACTCTGGAGGGATGCCAAGGCATCTGCCAGTCCCTCCTGACTAGAGCCTTGCCCTGACTGGCTGCCATCCCTTCTGAGTAGATCGCGAGCCCCAGACCTCCCTTGCTGACCTAGCCACCTTCATTACACCTAAAACTGTGAGTAACAGTAATCATTTGGAAAGAAACAAATGGGAAACAGAACTTTAAGGGAGTGATTTAAATTAGCTGTGATGTTCAGAAAATAGACAAGGAAGGAGAATAAATTTCCCTTTTCTTTAAATTCTGCAGTGGGGAAAAAAAAACAAAACAAAACTATATTCCTGTAATGCTTCTTAAGCTCAATTAGAGAGCTTCTCTGTTGAGCCACTAATTTTTAAGTGGTAAAGGAATCAAGAAATAGAAAAAATATATACATAGGAGTCAACACACATGTGAATGAAAGCATTATTTATGCGTAGACATGTACTCCACAATTACACATGAACACACACTCACCCGCCTCCAGGCCCATCGTCATTTCCTTTGAGCCCCATTGCTGTGCCCTGTAAATCATAGTGTCAGCAGCAGCACGGGGGTCATTCATCATTGAGTCCATTCTCTTGCTGAAGTGAAGTTGTTCTCCACAGGATACTTCTCAATCATTTCTTCCTCCTATGTTTAAATCACTAAAAAATAACAATCTGGAGGATCCTCCTTTAAAAAGTTATCAATAGGGCTGGCATGTTAGTGTATAAAGATGTTTAAAAAAATCCATGTTATCCTTTATGCAATTTTAAGGTGCTGTTTCTAGTTATTTCTTATGCTATGATAAACTAATTTCCCATGATCCTTACTTTATATCAATGAAGAAAGCCTGTAATTATAAAAATCAGGGGCCGACCAGATGGCTTAGAGACTAAAGCACCTGCTTAGGCAGGTGCAGGGACTGGGTTCAATCCCGGGCTTTCTGTGCTGCCACCTCCCAGGGGCACACTGAGACAGTGAATGGGGCTGCGAGGGGCAGTGCATGCCTAGAATCCCAGCACTCCAGAGGCTGAAAACAGGAGGATCACCAGGAGTCTGATCTGTGTTGTGAGACCCTGTAGACCTTGTACTAAATAGATTAAAATCAAAAGCAAGCTTCTTTGTCATTATTTGGTTTATTATTTATTGCATTGTCTCAATGTAAAATATCCTCCTACTGTGTTCATCATGTTTTTATGTTTGGCTAAGTTATTTACTTTGCCACAAATTGTTATTTTTCAAATAATTTATTCATGCTGCAAATTACAGGTCAGCTTTGCTTTAAAATTTTTTTGGGTCTTGAGCTGCAGGAAGCCATGTAAATTTCAATCATTGTAAAGGGTAGGAAGATAGTACTTAAATTTTACTTAGATCTTTATTCCTTACTCTGGCAAGTGTATGAACTGGGTACATCTGGAGAAAATTACTAAAATACAAAAAAATTTTGCCCTTGCAAGTTGAAGTTTCATAGAAAACAGCATCCTTACTCAGAATTTGATAGGTCAAATCTATTCATTCCTGAAATTGGTAAAACCCATTTAGATTGCTTCTCCCATGAGATGAGCTTTTTTCTTTTTTCTTTACTTTCTTTTTTTTTTTTTTTTTTTTTTTTTTTTTTTTTTTTTTTTTTTTTTTTTTTTTTTTTTTTTTTTTTTTTTTTTTTTTTTTTTTTTTTTTTTTTTTTTTTTTTTTTTTTTTTTTTTTTTTTTTTTTTTTTTTTTTTTTTTTTTTTTTTTTTTTTTTTTTTTTTTTTTTTTAGATTTGGAACTAAAAGAGGAAAGACTTTATTGAGGGAAAGAGGATGCAAATCCAAAATCCAAAAGCTTCTGTAGCATTTCATAAACTTTCCATTCTCTGTCCAGTGAGAGCTGGATGTTGCTTGTACATTTTCCAAGGGTACTGATCTGCTCGTGACATCTTTATACATGGGGAAACCGAGGCGCAGATGCCTTAGTGGCCCTTTGGGAGAACTCTGATTAGGGCAAGAGTAAATGTTCACATCTGCCTACTTCTTTCCCCTCTGCTTCATGTGTAGGACAAAATAATCATTGCATGCAATGGTGAGGCCTGTAATTACTGAAAAGGAGCTCTGGAAGCCCACTTTGCCATCTCTACACTGGTCCAGGTTCTTCATGATTTTGTCCACAGCCAGAGGGTCTTTTTGATTTTCCAAAAAATCCAGGGAGCTCCTTTTCCATGAGCACTCTCAGGTCTTCCTTCGTTAAGTAGCATTTGTCCCCAGCAAATCTGTGAAATGTAAACATCATGGTTTCCATGGCGTGTTCCATTTGAGAAGGCGTCTTGGTGAGGTCTGTTAAAACCTTAGCGCGGAGGGGCTGCAGGCTCGGGGCTAGCGGGCGAGCTGGGGCGCGGCTGTGGCGGGGAGGGCACGCAGGCTGTGCGCCTTTTTTCACGGGGCGGCGGGGCCTAGATGAACTTTCTTTCTTTGCTATGTTAACCAGTGCCTCAGCAGAGTAATTCCTGTGGATAATTAATCACGCAGTATTTCTGAATAATTGCTACTAGGATTTAGATCTGAAATGTGTCCTAAGAGTCTCCTGCTCATTGCAGGTAACTGGGTCATCACACAGTGCCATAGTTGCCAGGGGACTCCCCCGTGGATGAGCTCAGTGGCTGAGTGTTCTGTACGGAGAGCCTGGGCGGGCCAGGGTTACTGGGCAGTAACAGGGCAGGGTGTGTTCTTGTCCTCAGTTCCTCCTTTCTCTCCCTGCTTTCCGGTGGCTGCAGTGTGAGCTGCTCTGCTCTGCTAGGCCCTCCCTCCATGCCTTCCTGCCTCGCAGCTGGTCAGCTTTCAGCTACGTCCCCGGAAACTGCAAGTCTAATAAGCTTCTCCTCCTTTACATTGTAGGTATTTAGTATTGGGCCCAAAGATGGCAAAGTGGCTAATACAGTCATCATCCTGGAGGCATTTTCTGTGTCAGTGCTCACTATGAGGTTCTTAGATAGTTTCGTGAGCAGTGCAAGAATGAGAATGAAATGAAACTGTAGCACTGAAAGTTAAATGGGGCTCCTGGGCCACAGAAACAAAAGGAGGTAGGAGAGTTTGACAAGTGAGCTTTCTAGTGCTTCCCTTACCTCATCTCTCCAGTGCAGGGATATTCTGAGATTACATATTTAGCTGGACCAAACAATATGCTGGAATTTCATGTTAACAGGAATGGACCGACGCTTCTAAGACAGTATTTCTGTTCATGATTGAAGCCATTATACCCACTCCTGAGTTTCATAAAGTTAAGGGAATTTGCATTCTGCCTGAATTTGTTTTGTTTTCTGTTTATTTGTTTCCTGTGGTGCTGTGGTTTAAACCCAAGGCCTTGTGCAAGCGAGGCAAGATTCTAAAATGACTGAGCCCCGGTACAAGTGCTCTACTACAACTTGCTTGTTCTTTTTAGGGGAGATTTTCAGCTTCAGGATATTCTGATCTTGTGGCGTGTGTCTGAGCAAAGGTATTTGTGCACATTATTACTAAGTCCATCACAGTGGTAGACAGCAAGGTTTCTATCACAATTTCATTGTTTAATATGCATAAGATAAAAATAAATATCTATAACACTTAATAAGTAAGAAATCCCCCTTTTGATATGCAGTACTATTTGAATATTGCATATTACTATTACAGAATGTATACAACTTACTCCTCACAGCGACCCTGATGTTGAAGACTGAAGCTGTCATCCTCCAGGTCTTACGGAGATGGAGGTGGAGGACTCTCAGGGGCATCATTTTTGGGAATTGGTTTCAGTGAAAGGCAACTACAGTGCAAAAAGTTCTCTCTCCTTTCTAGAGACTGCTTACATATTTTGATTAATTTTATTGGTATATTTTAGATATACACAAAGATTACATTCTTCATAGGGAATTTGTACTTGTATGTGATATAACTTGATTCATTGTTCCCATTCCATTATCCTACCTACAACACTTCTTCTTGTCTATGCTGTTAAAAAACTTAGTTTCCATTTTATTTTTTATTACTTTTAATAAGAAATAACAATGAGACAGTTTCAAAACATGATAGTAGTACATACCCAATAGTTAATATAATGCATGTTATTTTCCTTATAGTAGTTACTTAGAGTACAGGATGCGGACAAGATAATTTTTCTAATCATTATTGATACAAAAATTTCTTCTCATTAAACTAAGAAAAAGCTGCATACATAGTCCAGTATCCCATAATCATAGTGGGTTATTGACAGAACTGGCAATGTCGGAAGCTGTTGATTTAAGTCTTTTACAGCTCAGCATACTAATCTAGCTTTATTTTTTATGTCTCATTGTGAAACTTTTCTGCTGGGTGCTTAAGGGCAAGTTAAAGCAAGACCTGTGTAACAAAACTTTTGTATCTCCCAAGGTCAGTCAAATCCCCTCAGGATTTACTTTGAAATGACACACAGTGCTTTGTAGAACTATTGTCAGTGTTAGCCATCTGGATGAGTTACAGCCATTGCTTGGCCAGATTGCTCTCTATGAAAGCTGGAAAGAATGTTTTCTCTCTAGATAACTCTCCTTGGGCACACTGTACATTATGGATCCCTTTCCTCTGTGGTCCCATGAACTCCTTGATCAGAAAATTTGGGAAACCACTGAGTTATAGCATGTTACAGCACAGGTTCTGCTCTGTCCTGAGTCCTCACTGACCTTGAATGGCTAGGGCCAAAATATTGGCTATCCTTGTAGCCCCTCTTTTTGTCTAATTTTTGGTCTGAAAACTTATGTTCTGAGCCCTCCAGAACAGAAGCTTAGTGATACTGCTACTCTATAACATAGGTATTTGAGCTTAACATCACTGTCTTTCTGAATATCAAATGTCTTAGACTTAACTTGGAATTGGTATTTTCCATCAGTCATTTATATTCTAATAAATCCTTATAAAATGTGATAAAAACAGAATCTCCAACAGGTTTTTCACACTGAGGACAGCACTATGTAACACTAAAACTATGCTTGGAATGCCTTTCATTCTGGTCTTTTGGATGTGTGCTGCTTCTAATGTAATTTCAATTATTGCCCTACTCTCAAGTAAATGGTTGTTTTTCAAGAAAACAAAAAGGGCATTTAAAGAGAGTAAGAGACAAGGAAAAATGTCATAGGTTTGATAGGCTACAATTTTGAATATTCTGAGATTCCTAAATTTCTGGCTAAAAGTATGTAACTGCTTTTAGTTGCCATTTTATCCTTCTGTTCTCATCAGTTTTTCCCCTTCCTTCATTTTCCTCTGCTCCCTCCCTAATTGCACTCCCCGTTTTGGAGATTTTCTTCTTGTTTCACAATATCTATTATATATTTTGATCCTTGTTTACTCCTTGCATTTTTTAAACTTTTTTTTTTTTTTTTTTGTATTTAGTACAAAATCTACAAGGTCTCACTACACATCAGACTCACAGTGATCCTCCTGTTTTCAGCCTCCCAAGCTCTGGGATTACAGGTATGAGCCACCATGTCCAGGTTCAGTTGCTGTTCAGAGTACCCCTGGAGTAGGGCCAGCATGGCTTGCCAGGACTGAAACATGTCCCTAGGCCTGCCTAAGCAGGGGCTTTAGTCTGCTGTGCTGTTTGGCCTACACATTTTTAACACTGTAATGATTGGTCAGTGTTGAATTTTAAAGGTGTACCTCCATAAACAAAGATAAACTAAAGGCTTTTATAGGTAAATGAATGCAACTGGAGACCATATTCATAAGTGAAGTAAAGCAGATGTGCATGTGTAAACATTATCCTGTCTCATGAATGTAAGAACCTGCGAGAGTAAATAAAATCTGAATGATCCAATAGATACTGTGAGTGGGAAAGGAACTGTTCAAAGGGAAGAAAGAACAGGGATGAAGAAAAGGAGAAAAGAAATTAAGGAAGGGAAAAAGAAATACCTATGTATATACATAGGATAGTTCAGATAACTATATTGCTGATTTCTGCTGGTCTATTCAAAATAACAGTTAATGCTTAAATTTTTATAACTTTTTTTGTGGTAATTTGACATGCTTATGTCTGGTAGTCTGCACAACTAATTTGAAGACCATAATATGTAATGTAACAACTGTTGTTGAATTCCTATTATTTTGCTTAGTGATATTCTGTTTTGTTTCTAATGCCTCTTTCTTTTTACTAGTTTTTATCTTTTATCAACAAATGAGTAATTATGGGACCCAGCAGGATGGCTTAGTGGTCTAAAGCGCCTGTTTAGGAAAGCTTGGGTGGCTGCAGGGACCGCGATTCGATCCCTGGCACCACATGCTGCGCCAGCCCTGCCCTCAGGGCAGGCTGAGCCAGCCATAAAACTAAATAAATAAACAAACAAAAGTTCTGAAACAAGAAAATAAAATAAAATAAAAAAATAAATGAGTGATTAATGAATAGAGAAAGTAACAAAGAATGAAAGAAAATAGAACGATTAAAAGGTGTCTCCCCTTTGACCCAGTGCTGGCTAACTCTATAATCCATCCTAGGTGAAGGGTCAGCTGAAATTTTTGTGGAGTCTGTGTGTCAGTGTAACTCTCCTTTTACCCAGTCTAGTTTCTGTCATGAAAGATACATGATGATTTGGGCAGCATTTTCCACAAAGTTCTTGTGTTTAAATTTGTGTCTTGCAGTTTATTGTCCTAATCCATGTTTTCCCAGGCAATTTAACCTGCAGCAGCTACCCTTTTGCTTTTCCCTTTCTGTGTAAGGATGAAATAAGTCACACATACATACTAGAATATTGAGATAGACTCTCTATATTCAGTATTCTTATAGCCCTTTTAGACAGAATGTTGAAATGCATCTCTAAAAATATCAAGTCAAGATGTCAGAAACTTACACAGTTTTTTGATAGAATTTAAATAAAGAGAATGTCCTTTATTTCTATCAGTGAATAAATAATACAAACCACTTTCAACTTGCTACATTGCTCTTATTATAGTTCTAGGTCTTTGTGATATAAATATATGTATATGTATATACATATATATATATATATATATATATATATTTGCTGTTGTTTGTTTGTTTTGATGAATACGACTTTAGTTATAAAGTCTTCACCAAGCATTATAATTGAATATTTATTTTCTCTTATTTGCTGGTTTGTTAAACATTTGTAATCTGTTTTTTTGTTTTGTTTTGTTTTGGTGGAACCAGAGATCAAATTTAGGACCCTGTGTTTACCAGGCAAGCACTTATCCCACTGAGCTATCTCCCCAGCCCCTCTGTTCTTGACTATGGGCAGACCTTTACTTCTCTAATCAGTAAAACTAGAAACAAAATGCATAACACTAAATGCTCCAATACTAAACATGGAGGCCAAAAGGACAGTGAAGGTTATCACATCATCTATCATCCACTGTAACCTTCACAATATCATCGGCCACAACTTGCCACTTAACTGAGATACAAATCTTAGTGCAGTGTGGCAGTGATGAAAATGCCAACCATGAATCGAGGAAGTATTCTCAAGTTAAATTAGGAAACATAGAAACATAGGAAACATAGAAACATAGAAAACTTCTATAGAAAACCTGTTAATTGAGCTGGGAAGATAGTTCAGTGGCATAAGTGCCTGACTGGGAAATACAAGGTCCTGAGTTGATCCATAGTACCAAGAAAAAAAAAAAAGAAAAAAGAAAACCTGACAATTTAGGGCTTACAATATTGTTATGATTTTCCTATAGATTTCTTGTTCTCTGACGTGTTCTTCAGTTTTTAGTAGCTATGCTTCCATCTCAGGCAAGGTGGAGGGAATCATGAGGGTGTGTGTTTCAATCTCCTATGCACGCTGACTTTGAGGAACAGCCTGGAGGAGGCCAAGGAAAGAATCAGGCTAGGTCTTCCCTTCTCTCCGCATAGGGTCAAGCCTTCAGAAGCAGCTGTTCTCTTATGAGGTTTCAACCCTTTCTGCCTTTGAGCTGCCTGGCTCTGGCTTGGGTGGCACTACCCACCTCCTGCTCCTTCTAGCACCCTTCCCATTATGGCTGCTTTCTGCCTCACTTCACATGCTCCTTTAGAGTTCTGCTCTTTTCTGTTGTGCCTGCAGTGAACTCCCTATTTACACACCTCCTGATCTAAGTATATACTGAAACTGTTCATGAGTTGTGAACCTAATTCCTAAATTCATATATTGATGATATTTTCATTTGGTGACACTTTCTTGGTGACGGGTAGATGAGGTGATCAGGTTGGAGTCTCAATATGAAGGCTTGGAGGACTGAGCTCCTGTGCTGGCTCTGAGTTGCTAGGAGACACTGTCTTCACATTGTGAGGCAGGAGAAGGGACATCAGTTGAGCAACAAGGGCAGATACTAATGCCACCTCAGACTTCCCAGGCTTGAGCACTATGAGTCAGAGAAATTTTGTGTATTTTTTGTCTCAGGAATTATGTTATAGAAACCAAAAGCAGTCTAACACAAATATCTAATCTGCAGCATCGATGAGGACAGCAGCCTCTGAAGCCAGATTCCTGGGAATAGAATTCTGACTGCAGCTCTTTCACATAGGCAAAGTACTTAACCAACCTGTGCCTAATTTTCTCATTGATAGGCTAGAGATTTGTTAGTATCTACTTTAAAAAAAAGCTATAATGATTGTGTAATTAATAAATGTCAGTTTCACATGTGTAGTGTATACACAATAAAATTTAATTGTTGCTGTTGGCTATGTGGCTTCAGTAGTTTGCTTAACTTTTTCAAAAACAATTTATGTTGATTGTTCCTTGGGCATATAAGCCAGTGTCTATTTGGAAAAGCAAGATTTGCAAATGTATGACACATTGTAATTTTGAATGATAACTTTAAATTTCATTAAAAATCTGGTCCTGTACACTTGATTATCAGAATAGTTTAGAAAAAGAAAGATTAATTTCTTTTGTAGGAAAGTAAAAAATACCACTGTGGCCTTAGTCACCAAATGACTGCAAACCATCATCCTGCAATTAAAATGGCCAGAGCTGACCTGCTCTTTATTAAACATTAATCTTTGGCTTCTTCTGAATGCACCAGTGAGTTCAAGGTCTGGATATGGATGACTCATGCAAGCTCTGTGCCATTAAGCTCTTTTATAGAAGAAAACTATTCTTCATTTCACTGAAGCTGACATGAGATTCCTTTTATAATGTGAAAATAGGCAGCTTAAAGTATATGTAATTGAAAGTTGCTAGCTTTTGTAAAGATTACCTAGGTGGTAGAAACATTGTTCTCACCATTGAGGTAACTGTACAGAAAACAACATAGTATATAAATGCTAGCATGTGTATTAATATTATACAATATTATTCCTAGGTTTTACATTTCCTTCTGTGAATGCAAGATGAAGCCAATCTAGCTTTCACAGAAGGTTGATGACTTACATCTGGGGGACTAATGGTCACTGGATGTCCCCAAAGACTATGGCCATGAATCCGTGGGCTTTGCTGTGGCCCTTGGGCTCCATTCCAATACTGTCACAGCACTTCAGAAAAATCCTATGAATAATTACAACTTTAGTAGTTCCTATTTGGGAAAACACAGTAAGCTAAGGACTGTGCTAAACCTTGCACACCATTTTATTTAACCACAACACAATTTTAAAAGTATGTCATATTAATAGAATTACCATTTTTCAAAAGAAAAAGGTGAACAGCATTAACTTTACTAAAAGCTTAACTAACAGCCGAGTTAGTATGGCAAAAATAACATGACACTGATCACCAAATCCTAGAGTGTTGGTCACTGCCCTGGGCTGTCCCTGCCTGGCCTGACCTATCTTAACTTTATTCAATGCATATTTGTCCAAGCACTGGAGTAGATATTCAGTCAGATGTATCACTTAGAAATTTTTTCTATAGCCTAGCTACTGATAATTTTAATTATTTACAATAAAAGAATCTCATTATTAATTTTGTGCCTGGGGCTTCTGTATAAAAGCATTTTCAAGCTTGGGAAGATGTTTTACATTTTTCCAAGATGTTGGGATATTACAGTCTATTTTTTTTTAGTGAAGACCACACTGTAATTTTCTCCACATGCATGAATTACAGCCATAAAAAATGCAGATAGAATTGAAATTGAGGATTGTTTGAGTAGAAAGGCTTGTGGCTAGCAAAATTCTAACTCAAGTAAATGAATAGTTGAGCCATCAGCCTTTGCTCTGAAGTTTTGATCTAAGGAATAACTATCAGAAAAGAGAAAAGCTATTTCCTTCACCAAGAGAAAACCTAAGTCTAAGGTAGGTGATTTTTTCTTCTCCTCCTCCTTCTCCACCTCCTCCTCCTTTTCCTCTTCCTCCTTCTCCTTCTTCTTTTAATGTATTTGGTACAGGGTCTCATACACAGCTTGGACTCCTAACGATGTTCCTGTTTTCAGCCTCACCAGTGCTGGGATTACAGGCATGTGCACCCATGCCCAGTCTTGTGGCCTGGCTCAGCATGCCCAGAGGTGGGGGGTGGGGGAATGTGCTTGGGACCAGCACAGCATGTGGTGCCAGGGATTGGACTTGGTCCCTGTGCTTGCCCAGGAGCTTAGTCTGCTAGATTGTCTTGCTGGCCTTGATTTTCTCTTTTCTAAAGAGCCCAAAGTAGCAAACTTAAGGGCGGAGTACAATGGAGGGACAGAATTACTTCCTGGTGCTTCATTGAGAACAGAGGAAAATCCATTTTAAATATAGGCTCGTATCAAAAGAGATTTCCCTTTATTCGCTCATGCCACCAATTTGATGTGGAGCTGTGATCATTAATGCACCTCAGGGCAGACTCACTGGACACTTCTTTCAGAAATACAGGGATGTTTTGGAATTATATTTTAGTGTAAAGTATTACAATTTTCAGTAACAGGAACAAATTTTTTTGAGGGTTACCTCTGACTGAATATCCACTTCAGTACTTAAATACTCTATATATGAATAAATTTAAGATAGGTCAGACTGGGACAGTGTAGTGCAGTGATCAACAGTTTAGGGTTTGGTCACAAGTTGGATGCTAATTCTTCCATGCTAACTATAAGGTTTTAGTGAAGCTAATGTTGTTCACTTTTATCTTTTGTAAAATGGTAATTATAATAATATGCCCTATTTATCTTCTTTAAAAAAAAAAAAGTGGGTCTACCCTGCCTGTATGAAGAATGCTAAGCACTCATTTGGGGATATTTACTAACATGATAGATGTAAATGGGATTCAGTTTACTGAATTGTGTGAACACTTGAGACAGACAAAAGCTCATAAACCATCTGGGGTTTGGTTAGCTTGAAGGAAAACTAGTTGCATATATTTGTTTTATTTGTCAGATCTTAACTGAGAGATAGGATTGATAATATGAGGGTGTTTTAAGGCTAGAATCTTACAGAATAAGTAAGTTTTCCAGAAATATGAAGGTAAATGGAAATTTTAGGTAGAGGCTAGAGCAGATGAAGAAAGCAGGGCAGTAACCAAGGGCTCAGCAATTTTCTGAGTCATCTACACTAAACTCACCTGGACTGTTGGCTGAAAATGTCTCATTCCAAGTGAATCATAACCAGTGACAGTGGGAGGAAAGGTTAACATTTATAATAGGAATACTTGGCCTGCCTCTTTATTTAGAAGCATTGAGAAGTGAGGGCTACTGTTGGAGATGATGGAAGGATATGGACTCAAGCAGCACAGTTTAACAGTCTGTGCTCCATCCATGGAGGCTTCGCTGGGGGCTTACAGAGACAACAGGAAAGCAAATGAGGCAAGCCAAAGACAGAGGCTCTGCCCTGAATCCTTCTTGGTTCAGCAAACCTGATTCCATCTGGCTTTTGTTTCTGACCTGTCTGGTTAAGTCTGCCAAAGATCTTTAATTTATCAAATTCTTAATTCTCAACCTGCTTCTCAGCAGCACTGAAAAAACAAAACAAAACAAAACAAACAAACAAACAAAAAAACCCACTGATTTATCTTAGCTCCAAAGAAACAACTTTGTATAAATTTTCCTTCATCTCCTTTCTGCTACTTTTTATGGATTCTTCAGAAACTGGACTTTTTGTCCTCTTTCCATACTACTTGGAGCAGTAGCTTTAACACATCAACCATACGATGAGGATTTTCCATTTCTATCTACACATCATCTCTTTCTCTTTGCTTGGCACTAATATGTTCGACGATTTACTCAGCATGTCTACTGTGATATCTAGGGGAGCCCTAAGTGCTTTATGTTTAAAAGGGGGCTGCACTAATGTCAACTTGCTCTTCCCCTAGTCTTAGACATCTTCAGTAAGAGAACCTCACTTTGTGAAGTCCAATCGACAGCCATCATTCTTGTTTCCTCTGATTCACATTTCTTGGCTGATCTCTTTGGAGTCCAGCAGAATGGCCCTGATTAGATAACTTCTTACCCTCTTCATGCTGACCCACCTCATCTCTCACCTACATGTTAGTAGTAGGCTTCTAACTGATATCCCTGCCTTCATATTTTTTTTTTTTTCTCATGGCTGGCTCAGCTTGCCCTAGGGGTGGGTCTGGCACAGCATGTGGTGCTGGGGATTGAACGATGGTCCCTGCAGTTGCCTAAGCTTTCCTAAGTAGGTGCTTCAGACCACTGGACCATCTCACTGGCCCTCTCTCTCTCTCATTTATTTTTATTTATTTATTTTTTTTTGTGGAACTGAGGATTGAACTCAGGTCCCTGTGCTTTCCAGGCAAGCACTTATTCTACTGAGCTATCTCCCTAGCACCCCCTACAAACAAAGCTTTCCATAGTTATTCTGAGTGATCTTTAAGAACCTAAGTCAGAAAATACCACTATCCTTGAAATTCTCCAAAGTCTACCACATTTAAAATAAAATCCAAGCACCGTACAAGGCCCGCAGTGTCTTGCATGCCTCTTGATGGTGTCTCCTATTTATGCTGCTTTTCCTGCTATCAGCATGTCTTTCTGTCTCCTCTGATTTTGTTCTCTGATCAGATAAGATTTACTTTGTCTTTTCATGATCAATTTACTTTAACAGTTGTCTTCTGTTTTACTCTGCATTCCTCTGCCATGCTTTATTTTTATTGACTGCGTTATTACTATTTAACATTATCTTACATAGGTGTTTGCATAGTTATATATTAGCTTCATTTCATACAGAAAGGTAAGCACCATAAACGAAGGTACTTGTCTAATTCTCTGTTGTTTTTTGTTTTGTTTTGTTTTGTTTTGTTTTTTTCAGCTATGCCTGGAACTGCTGAGTATATATAAGATAGTCAAAAAATATTTGTTAGATGAATAGAACTTTTGTAAGCATGTAAAATGTTAAGACTTTAACAATGGCATAATGAACAAGAGTGATGAGAAAAGAATAATTTTGCTTTGTGAAATGAAAAGTCAATTTTGTGAATATTTTATCATATTGTACTTTACGGTAAAAAATGAAGCGCTGGAAAATGTGAGAAATGTCAGCACGTCTGTTATAGAAACGATAGCACAAAGAATAAGATGATTAATCCTGCCGAAAAAAGTGGGGCACCAGCAGCAAACCTAGGTTTAAAGGATTCTTGAAAGTGGAGTGCATGGGGGGAAACAGGAGATGAAAGAAAAAACGGAGAGGTCAACAGATATTTTGGGCACAGTGACTGATGTTATAAATTATAGGAACTTGGGAAATGGGAGAACTGAGAAGAAACTGCAAGGCAATAAAATGAGGAAAGGCAGAAACAAGGCCACTCCAGGCTCTGTGTACATTGAAGGCCACACACAAATTGGTAAGGATTAATCTTAAATAAGGATAGGTGGACAACGAGGTGTTTGAAACAGAGAGGGAGAATCCATAGGGGACGCAGGCAGTTTTCCTACTGGAAAACACAATGGAGTTGAAGAGTACTGAGCAGTGTGAGCAGACATGGTGCCAGAAGTGGGCAGATTGTGTCCTTCTGTACACGTATCCAACACAGCAGGGGCACGGAGCTGGAACTCAGTGACTTGGGTCCTTCTGTCAGGGACCTAGCTTACCAAGGGGACATGAAGTCTTCCTGGTGTGAGTAGAGAGGCAAGAGTCTAAGACTGTGCTGGGAATGTCTGAGGGTGTCATGGCACCACGGGTAGCACGGGACTGCCGAGGCACAGTGGTGCCGCGTTCTCAGTGCGTGGATGGTAAGAGAACTGCTGAGCTTTCTCTAATTGGGTGTGAGGCTGGATGTCACCATTCTCAGAAGCCAGGAACTCACATATAGATACACACTGGGAGAGAAGCGCAAGTGGGAATCTGACATTTGAATTTTACATGAAAATTTTGTGAAACTCTAAAATTTTGTTCTGGTTGTTAATTTATATGTATGATAATTAACCTTACAGGCACTTGTAAGATAAGTACATTTTATACTGGCAAAATGAAGGAGGTGGATAGGAAAGGGGAAAAAAGAACTGAGATATATTATGTATATATACTAATTCCCTACAATGAATGTAGAGAATCATTACATACTGAAAACATGTACTAATTAAAACAGATGAATCAAGTTTTGAAAAACTTGCTGATAGGAAAAGATATTTTTCAATGATATTTTAGTGACTGCAAAAATTGATCCTTATAAATTTGAGAATACAGTTTTATTGTATCCATAGTAGAAGATTCATATTTGAAAAATGTCTAACAGATTAGGTTGAGTGTATTCAATTAGATGAATCCAACAAAATTTTCATTTTCTAAATTGATCAAAATATTTGAAATATTGTTATATTTATATCTTTTTACTCAGAAATATAATTTGTGGGGCCCGGCGGGATGGCTCAGTGGTCTAAAGCACCTGCTTGGGGAAGCTTGGATGGCTTCAGGGACCGCGGTTCGATCCCCGGCACCACATGCTGCGCCAGCCCTGTCCTCAGGGCGGGCTGAGCCGGCCATAAAAATGAATGAATAAAAACAAACAAAGGTTCTGAAACAAGAATTAAAAAAAGAAAAAAAAGAAAAGAAAAGAAATATAACTTGTTTTCCTTCCTCAGGAAGATGAAAGGCTTATCTCCTCAAGAAAATTAATTTAGCCAGTTATTGTATAATTCAACACTTCACAAATAATTCTCAGAAAATGATATATAAGCTTAAATATATTCCCTGGTAGGTTTGGACTCCTGAGAATAATTTAAGCATTAAATAATTTTAAGGGGGTTTCTGTATACAACAAACTTAAGTTGCCCTTGTCCTAGGATTGAATGAAAATGTTATAAACTTTTCTGCATAGTAATGGACTCTTTAATCACTATACTGTCAAACACAGAATTTTCATTAAAGACTCATATATTATTATTATTATTTTATTTTATTTTATTTTTTTTTTGCTGGAATGGGGTTCAAACTCATGACCTTGTACTTACCAGGCAGGCACTCGTGCCATGGAGCTATCTCCTTAGCCCTTGTATATTCATTTTAATTATTCCTGTTTTGTGCTTGTGTCGACCCTACATAACAAACAACTTTATAGTGTTGATTTATTTAAAATTTGCAGGGGCTGGGGAGATTGCTCTGTGGCACAAGAACCTGCCTGGCAAGTTCAAGGTCTTGAGTTTGAGCCCCAGTCAGTCCCGCAAAAAAAACAAAACAAAACAAAACAAAACAACAACAACAACAAAAACCAGCAGATATTTCAAATTTTCCCACTATATTAAATATCCCTGATGAACTCATTAGCCTAAAAACATTCTGATTTGCTATATATTGACCCCATCCAATACTCTGGGCATATATTCTATACTATTGCATTAGAAAATGTTAATTTAATGAGTCTCGAAGGAAAATTATTTTTTAGAATAAGATTATTAATGTTATTGTGATCATAGGGATTCCATGATATTAGCAAAAGTATAACATCATCTATTTGATCTATTTGAAAATTTTATGTGTTAACTGTACCTAAGTCATTTTAGATAGTACATTGCAAGCTTAAAAGGGACTGATTCATTTAAAAGGATTAATAACATTTAGAAATAAAATTCTAGAGATAAAGAAAACTGAAATTACATTTCAATTTTGGAAAGCAATGACATTGTATTTTCATACAACAGGTAGATTTCTAAAAACTGTTTTCTTTTGTATACACTGACTATATTCATGATTTAGCAGAAGCAGTTACTGTGCAATTGAATATGACAAGAGCTATTATTTGAACTTTAAACACTGTGATCTTAGGATTTTGCCTAATAATATATATATATGAATCACTCAGGCTGCTGCAAAGCATGTGTTCAATAATTTTTTTTTTTTTTGCATTAAAGAAATATTCTTCAAGGCAGACTTTTTGTAAGGACTCAACTATGACCTTAAAAAAGGACAAGACTTTTCATAACATACAGGAACTGGAGAAAACTCAACACTTATAAAGATTATCATTAACCAAATGGCTGATATAGTGTCTAGCAATAAGACTCGCTGGGCACTGGTGAACCAAGCTGAAAGTTTGATAGTGGAACATGGTACACATAATTAAATATGGATCCTTCCTAATCAATAGTGAGGACATAATTACTTTTCTTATGGTTAGTTAGGCAAGTTTGGTTGACAAGGCAGAGCCAGAGCACAAGGAATTAAGAAGACAAACTAGAGAATCATGCATTTTGGAGCTCAGGAAGCTATGAGGAGCTTGGCGCATTTGAAAACCCACAGAGCACGATTATCAACAGAGAGCTATTAGACAAGGCCAGGAAGGCCTGTGAGAATCCATGTGTGCCTTGCCTCCCTCCTTCACTATGTTGCATAATAAAGACTGCCTGATTTTCACGTCTTTTAACAGAAACACCTTAAATTCACTTCTCCTTGAACTGCTTATACTGCTGTTTAAAGAATGTTATCACTTCTGTGTAGACACTACTGATCATAAATTAAAGGATATTCCCAACAGACAGAGACCAAAACTATTCAGGCACTGACTGTAACTCCTGGAGGACAGAGTTACCTACCGCAGTATATGTGTTTTGTACCTATGGCCTCCCCAACAGACTCATGTGAAGGAGGGCAGAGGAGGAGATGAAACTGCACAGCTTAGTCTCACTAAGCATGTGGCTGGTAAGCATCCCGATGAATGCTGTTGGACGACCACATCTTGTGTACTTCGCTCCTCTGATTCTCCATTCCAACATACTGTATCTTTTGAGTGCTTTTGAGGAGCCAGGTATTACACAAGCTATATAAAGAAGTGACCTTAAATATATGACTATTGGAGAGTGTGTTAAGGACAATTAACAGAGTGCCCAGGGTCAGTTGATCTTGAAAGTTCTATGTTCTAAAAAAAACAAAACAAAACAAAAAGAATACAGAAAAGAGATGTGCTGTTAGCTACTTGAGCTCCTATGACAACTTGTGCATTTGACATTTGATAGAATAAAGTGTGAAGGGATTCTGAACTTATTCCAAGAGAAAATAATGTGAATTTATATTTACGGAATATAAAACTTTTCTAAACATTTTTCCCCTAAACATACTTGATAGTCTTTCTTAGCTCAGAGATACTTTCTGTGAGAAAATTTATAACATTAGAAAAACAGCTTAACACTTCAATAAATTAAACCTTTAAAGTTTTTTCTTAATTTTATTTCCAACACTTTCACTTGTTTCTGTAAGACATAGGACAATGATGAACTGTTTTTATATAGATGAGTATAACATTTTAGTAAGCATTAAAAAGTAGCCAAAGTTTGATCTGCGATAATATGTGGAAATAAAGAAAAATTAAAATCTCAGAAGGGGGACAGTCTCTCTGTTATTGTTTAAGTTAATTTGATCTTATTAAAAATAATAAAGAATAAAAAATCAGTAAATATCCTGAGGCCTTAAGAAGGCCCATATATTCCAGAGGTTAAGAAATAAAACCCCAAGAATAGTTGGAAGGTATAGCAGTCAGGGTTCTCTAGAGAAAAAAAAAATGAACAGCGTACATAAACAAAGAGAAAGATTTATGTGTAGGAATTTTCAACTTTTGCTGATTCTATTAGTTCTTAAAAATGGTCGAGCTGGACTCTTTTCAGTTCTGTCACCTGAGTGGAGCCCTGGTCCTTGTGGAATATAGCTGAGACATCTCCAGGCTGGAGCTTACACATCGTTGTCTCATTCAGGCTTGATATTGAGACAGCTACTTAGAAGGTCATGGCATTGTGACTAGTCGTGGCATAACTGGAAGCCATATTTGATTTTTGCACCCAGTTCTCCGTGGAGCTTCTAAAGTCCTCTTTTCTTGAGCAGTAGTGGGCATTTGGTGAATCTTCTGCTCTCATGTTTGGTCTTTGATCCTGTTCCTGACCAGGAGCTCTTCATCCTCAGTAATTTCCTGGACGACAGAAGGGTCTTTTACTCTGATATTTGGCATCCTGCAAGGTATGAGTACTCCAAAGTTCAAGCAGTGCAGAATCTCTAAGTCTGAGCTCCCTCCCTATCTTCTAGAAGACTAAAAATGTGGAAATGCAGTTATCAATCTTGCCTGCACAGGAGAGATCCTGGTAACAACCTGAAGAAGTTTT
>PVJA010028264.1:16866-27873 GCA_004027025.1 Myocastor coypus | reverse complement strand
CACCAATCCTCCTGCCTCAGCCTCCCGAGTGCTGGGATTACAGGTGTGAGCCACCACGCCCGGCTCCAAATACATTTTTTAAAGCCATCTGAGAAGTCCTGAACTCCCACACCCTCAACACTAATAGAATGTTGGGAAAAAAGCAGCCCCATTTAGAAGCTGGGGCTTTAAACTGTTCGGCAGACAAGTCCCTGTGAAAGAGCTAACGACCTCCTGTTCACTTGTCACTGAGTGCAAGGCCTTCGGTGGAACGTTCCTAAATGCTAAAGGGCTGCTGGGCCTTGGAAGGTAATGGCAGATTAAGCAAACTGGGATAACGGAAGGACATCACTGCCATGGGAAGGGACACAATGGGACTGAGAGAAAGGGGAGGCTCCTTGAGGGGAGAGTCAATGAGAAGGGACTTGCAGCAAGAGAAAGGAAATGTGGGCCCAGGCGAGCAGCCCTGCTCAGGGCATTTCCTCTAAGATAGCACTGGGGAGAGGCACCAAGAGGGGAACTGACCCAACAGCCAGGCCCCAGGGCGTTGCAAGTCATCCCTGGGTTGTGTGGCCTCCTGCCAGCCTCACTCTGCCCAGTGGCACCAGCAACTGTGTTCTGGCTCAGCTCTGCTTGTTGTGACACCAGTCCCAAGCCTGCTCCCCTCTCACCCTCCTCTGACCCTAGGTGTGTCTGGAGTAAGTTCCTTCCCTGATGTGATCTCCTTCTACCCAGTGGGAAAATAAGAGCCTGGGGTGGGGGGTTGGCAGGGAAAAAGAATTAAGATATATCATGTTATATACATGTTCCAACTGTCAAGATGAATGCAATCATTATTTACTTCAAACATATACTCATGCAAATAAAAAGTATAAAATAAAACAAAGACCTCAGGTCAAGGCACTGGGCATGATGGTACATACTTGTAATCCCAGCACTCTGGAGGCTGAGGTAGGATTGTTGCAAGTTCAAAGTCAGCCTGGGCTACAAAGTGAGTTCAAGGCAGCCTGAGCTGCATAGCAAGACCCTGTCTCAAAAAAAGACAAAAGATAAAGACCTCAGAGAAATGGTTAAGTGGGCCATAGGAATTTAAGGGAGATAGCGAAGACAGAGGTGTCAAGGATAGCTTGCTGGGGTGGGACAGGAGCTAGGCAGACCAGTCCATGGAGGGTATGTAGACAAAGACCCAGGAACAAAGAACCAAGCAACACAGGAAAGGTGGGATGTAGTGGCACATACCTGTAATCCCAACAATTTGAAAGGCTGAGACAGAAGGGTCACAGGTTCAAGCGCAGCCTGAGCTGGATAGTGAGATTCTTTCTCAAAAAATGAAAGTACTGCGGATACAACAGCTCAGTGCAAAGGCCATGTGTTCAATCTCCTGTACCACACACACCAAAAAACGCTTTAAAAAACCCAGTGTCAGTGTCCAATTTCAAGGGGTAGAGAGCTGATCCTAAGAGACGGGGCCATTCCCGTGTCTTTGAGGGAGCCAGGCCAAGCTGAAGAATAACAGGTGTTTGGGACCAGGCTAGAAGAACCAGAGCACAGTCCCTGTCCTCATGCCAGTATCTCTTTCAGAGTCCTCTCAGCAATGTGCTGAGTCCTACTGGGGAATGATGGGAAGTCTGCCCAGCAGAAGGAAAACACTGCCAAGCCCAAGCGTGAGCCCCTATGTCCAAGGCCAGGGACCTGGGCCCTTGCAAACAGGTAGGTCCCCCCACCAGGCTGCAGATGCAGTCTCCCTCCTCCCTGACCAGGTGTCGGTGAGTCTTTAACATATAAGACTCTTTTTTTATTATTATTATGGCCAGCTCAGCCTGCCCTGGAGGTGGGGCTGGTGTAGGATGTGGTGCCAGGGATTGAACCATGGGCCCTGCGGTTGCCTAAGCAAGCACTTTAGAGCACTGGGCCATCTTGCTGGCCCTCTGTGGTAGTTTTCTGAGTGTGTGAAAAGCCTTGGGTTCAATCCCCAGTGTCACAAAACAAAACAACAAAAACCCACTTCCTCAGTCATACCAGCCCATTTCAAGTGCTCATTAGCCATATATAGCTACTCTATTTTAGTGGAAAGCACAGAATTGTAGAATATTTCCATCACTGCAGAAAGTTCTTCTGGACTTAACCTGGGGCCCTCTTCTTGCTTTTATTTTAGTTTGACTTTTTAACACAGGATCTCAACATTCAGTCCTCCTGCCTCAGCCTCCTTAGTGTTAGTATTATAGGTATGCACCACCACACCCAGTTTAGAGCTCTCTTAATGGTGAGCAAAACAAAACACATAGTGCATATGCTGAGCCTAAAATCAGTTTTCTAAGATAGTTCAAGCTAAAAATCCCATTTTCCAGGTATGGTGGTACATGCCTGTAATCCCAGCACTGAGGAGGCTGAGGCAGAGGCTTGCTATGAGTTTGAGGCCAGTGTGGGCTACACAGAGAGAACTTGTCTCAGATGAAAAGAAGAGAAGAGGGGGCCCAGTGGGATGGCTCGGTGGTCTAAAGCGCCTGCTTGGGAAAGCTTGGGCTGCTTCAGGGACCGCAGTTCGATCCCCGGCACCACATGCTGCGCCAGCCCTGCCCTCGGGGCGGGCTGAGCTGGCCATAAAAATGAGTGAATAAACAAACAAAGGTTCTGAAACAAGAAAAAAATAAATAAATAAAATAAAAAATTCTTTAAAAAAAAAGAAGAGGAGAGGAGAGGAGAGAAGAGAAGAAAAGAGGAAAAGAAAAAGCGAACAGTCCACAAGTCTTTTTCAAGTTACATCTTGATTCAGGATTTGGCTACTGTATTGGGGTTCTTCATAGACATAGAACCGGAGGGTACAGGGGAGTGGGTTTCTTGTAAGAAAAACGTGAAGGGCTGGGGAGATAGCTCAGCAGCTTAAGTTCCTGCCTGGCAAGCACAAGGTCCTGAGTTCAATCTCCAGTACTTCAAAAAATAAAGTTGTGAGTGTGGGGCCCATTAGTCTAAGGTTGCATTCTGGGGCTGAGTCTCAATGGTGTGGATCCACTGACAACCTGCAGATGAAGGCCCTCTACCTCATAGCACCTTGGCCTTCGTGTAAAACCTTCCACCAACTGGATAAGGCCTCCTGCCTCCCTCAAACTACCAACTTAAGAGTTATCTAAAGTGATAACTTCACGATATCTAGACTGGTGTTTGACCAAATATTATCTGGGTGCTGTGGCTAAGCCATGATGACCATAGATAACAAGATCCCTCTAAGCCAGGCAGCATGTCTAGCAAGAGGACATGGGCAACTAAACTGTACTACAAGTAAACAAACAGACAAACAAGCTGCACTACAGACTGTGCCGCCAAGATGGCTGCATATGTGGGTCTGGGCAGGAGCTGTCCCCAACCTGAATATTTTCCTACAATGGCAGGTGTTCCAACCTTTCCTCTGCCCAAACCCCTTTCCCCCCCAATATGTTTCCCCCCAGAACCCTTGGTACCCTAGGCCCTGTTGATATCTATAGAAGAAGCATCTGGGCCCTTATAGTTACCATATCTGCAGTGAGGATCTGCAAGGGAAGACTGGGAAACCACGCAGGCATCCACCTTAGTTTCCTCTAAATTTAGCCACAGCCACTGAGGCTGCTCCGAGTGATGCCCAGCGCTGCTGAAGGTGGCCTCCCTGGGCAGATCTGCCTTAGCTCAACAGGGGTGTGAGTTTGGGGCAGCCATCTCCTGGACCCAGCTGTCCTTCAGCCTTGCCACTGTCTGAGCCTCCTGAGATGCTATCGTATGCCAGGCCAGTACAGCAGTGGATAAAACGGGCACAGTCCCCACCTTCAGGGACTCTGAGGGACCCCAGGCAGATGCTAAGCCAACAGTCAATGCCAATGTATTTAAAGGGACTCAGAGTGTGCAAAGGGGGAAGTTAGCCAGGTAGAGCGGGAACCATTCAAGGGGACCTGCCTCTAGGGGTGCAAGTCCAAGACGTTCAGAAGGAAAAGGCACCCTTGCAGGCCTCTTTGTTCCATCATCATCAGACAATGACCTCAGCGAGACTTGCACTGTCTATTTAAGCATCAGGCATTTTCCCTGTGTGGTGGGCCTGGCCTTGGACCACAAAGAGAGCTTGGAGTAGGAGAGCATCTGGGCTCTGAGGTGTGACACCCCCACCCCACCCCGCCATGTATTTCTGGATATCTCCACATGTCCAGGGGTCTCTGTGCATGTCCAGGTGATGTGTGGAAACAGAGTGTTTTCCTGAATCAATCTCACTCTTCCTATGTCCATCCATAGCAGAGACCCTTCAGCCTCCACCCAAATCTGGGGTCTTTGTCTGCCATCTGCTCTCCTCCCCACTCCTGAAATCCCAGTGGGCCCTGGAACCTCAGTTCTTGTGCACTTGGACAATGAACTTTTCTCACTGACCTTGCTGATAGCGTAATGTGTTCTTGTGCTCACCAGTTACTCCTTTAGGGATCTTTCTGAAAAAAGATCAGGAAGAAGGAGGGGGAGGATGACGTGTGGGTGAAGTACTCAGCAGCCACTTCAGGCTGGCTGCAGCCCAGAGGGCCCTACAAGGCGGGGGGCAACTTGTGTGGGCAAGTCGATCTCAGAGGTAGGTGGCAGACAAGTCCTGTGCTGCCAGAGCTGTCAGCTACCTGTCCCCACCCCAAAATTAGGTCTCAGTCACCACATGCTCAGGGCTGCTCCCAGTGTGGGAGGTTTAGTCTCTCGCAGGGTCCTTGCTTCCCACACTGAAGGTCCCACCACAGTTCCCAGAGTGAGTGACTAGAAACAACTACCTTGGGGTGCTGGTGCAGGCTGGGTGAGACACACAAGGACCCGGGGAGGGCCTGACGTGCAGGCCCTTGAGCGAGCCTGGATGGACGTGGCAGGGTGAAGGGTGGGCCCTTGGTGGATCACACACTGGGGACATCTGTTGTGGGCCAGGACTAGAAC
Organism: Myocastor coypus; assembly: GCA_004027025.1. NCBI lineage: Eukaryota > Metazoa > Chordata > Mammalia > Rodentia > Myocastoridae > Myocastor > Myocastor coypus. Next base: position 22,977 of record PVJA010028264.1, on the reverse strand, counting down.
AAGGTCCTTCTTCAAGTGCAGCACAGACCTCCACCCTCTGCCCTGGGCAGAGTTCATGGAAAAGCCACTCTGTCTGTCCCTTGCACAATACTCTAGAATTACCACAAGGTATCTGGGTGCTCTAGGCTCTGCAGAGCCTGCTGGGAGAGCTTCAATTCCTGGGTGGCCTCTCTTCAGGATCCAGGAGTGAAGGGTTGCATGAGACTTCACATCTGGAGCCAAAGCTGGCCGTGACAGTGACTGTCTCTGTCCCTCCATCTAGAGAGGTACAAGGCCACAGCAGTGGCCCTGGTCAGCTTCCCAGCCGGCGGGCAGGCTGAGCTGTCTCTGAGACTGGGAGAACCGTTGACCATCATCTCTGAGTAAGTATGAGGCATCTGAAGATGCAATAATGGGAGGGGGGTCTCTGCAGAAAAGCACAGACTTTCATTGAAGTATTCATGAGACTGTGACCCCATGGGTTTCAGGCAGCTCAGCACAGCTATAGGAAGAGGAAGTGGGATTAGGCCCCTGCACCTTGCCATCTGCATCCCCTGTCCAGGAGGAACGTGGAGTGGCTGGTGCAAAGACTCCAAGAGCACAATTCCCAGGACCTTGACTCTTCTGAAGGAGGTGCCCCTCTGCTTTCTCTCTCCAGGGATGGAGACTGGTGGACAGTGTTGTCACAAGCCTCGGGTAGAGAGTGCAGAGTGCCCAGCGTGCATGTGGCCAAAATCTCCCATGGGTGAGTGTCAGCTCGAGGCCTACCTTTCAGACCTTCCCATTTGCTCTTCCCCCAGGCATTCACCATTATGCTTACCCTCATATTGAGGGGGCGAAGTGGGGGTGAAAGAGAATCAGGCCTAGCCTTACCCTTCAGAGAAGTAAGTGACAACCAGTTCTAGCATACATTGTCCCCTGTGGAGGGTGCTGCTGATGGCCCCATGAAGGGGATGTCCTCTTGTGAGTTTGAAGGGCAGCAGGGATCTAGTAGAGATCTCTTGCATGGGACATGCAGGAGACACAGGCAGTCTGTGTGCGTAGTGTCTTTAGGAAACAAAACAGAGGGGCAGTTCTTAGAAAAGTGACGACTTGAAAGGGTGGGTAGACACAGACTGAGAAGTGCACAGAAAGGCTGGGGTCACTCTAAAGCCCCTTGGGAATGTGGTCTCAGAGAAAAAACCAAGGCCAACCCCATGAGGTTATCCTCCTGGGTTTCTAGAACCCCGGGACCAAGGGGCCTGCTCTTTAGGATATAGCCAGCAAGGGAGGCTGCACATAGCAGGGGAGGGTTTCTGGCAAAGCCCCACCTTGCACCCTCACTGATCCTGTTCTTTGCATTGCTCTCCCAGGTGGCTGTACGAGGGCCTGAGCCGAGAGAAAGCTGAGGAACTTCTACTGCTACCTGGAAACCCTGGAGGGGCCTTCCTCATCAGGGAGAGCCAAAGCCGGAGAGGTAAGTGAGCCTGGCCCCAGCCCAGGCTTTCCTCTCAGGATGGCCTCAGCAGAGGACCCACAGAGAGCAGTCTGTCCCTTACTCCCTGTCACACAGTAAGCCAAAATCTCTGCGGGACACCCCTCATGAGGCCCAGCCTGGGGGAGATGGAGACAGGTGTGATGACGGAAGCAAGGCATGCAGCCAGCTGGGGTAGTCAGGGGAGGCTTCCTGCAAGACTGTTCCCGCGGGAGCACAGGTTTCCCAGGGGAGTTGTTCTGCGGTTGGGAGTGAGCTTCCCTTGCAGGACCGATTAGGAGGAGGGAGGAGGGAGCAGGGCCATAGTCCAGGTCCAGGCTACCAGCTGGGGAGCTTGCACATTCTCCCCAGAGTGGTCAGCGTTGTTACTCAGCAAACATAGGCTAGCACTGCAGTAGGACAGTAGTTGGGCCTTGTGCACCACCTGCTTAGAGATGGAGGGAAAGGAAGGGAAATTTGGGGATCACGGAGAATCATATCCTCTGATACAGAAACCTCTGTCACACTGAAAATTAGTCTGTGTTAACTTAGGACTTCTGAGGCCTTTGCCTTTATCCAACTGGGCATTTCCCAAACACAGGCCATTCTCCTGACAAACGGTTCTCCTATTCCAACCATGTGGGGAAGCTTCAGACAGGAAGAGGCCCGCTGTATGCACTGGCCTCCCACGCCCCCTGAGCCAGGTGGACATAGCCTTACTTGGGAGCTCTTGAGTCCCCGGGAGCCAGTGTTTCATAGCACACACTTTGTGAAGCAGCACTGTGGGAGACTTGGTTTCATGCCAGTGGCTTGTGCCCCAGATGCCTGAGGCCAGATGCAGTATGACTTACAGGTAGGGTAGGGAGGCCAAATGTGAGCAGGCCAGAGTACTTAGCCTTGGAACCAGCCAGTCTACAATCTCACCGCCATGTTGCTTCCTTGAAAATCCATCAACGATAGAGTAGTATTTTGTGTTTCTGAAAGGAGGTGTTGGGTTTAGGATATAGCTCACTTGCCTAACATTTGTGAGGCTCTGGGCTCAATTCCCAGAACCACAAGAAACGTAATAAAAATAGGAGTGAGTGACCTACAGCAGGGACCCAGGCCTATTCAACGCTTGGGCAACTGGACTTAGAGTGGCAGTATTCCTCTACCCTGACCAAAGATTCTTTCCTCCTGAGATGTAACAGGACCCTGAGCTCTTGGGAAAATGTTCCTCTTGCTCCAGTCCCCTAAGACAGACCTCAGGGGACAGTAGTGGGGGAATTTCAAACCCAGCAATAGCTTAGGGAAGAGGCTCTGAGGACAGAAGGCAGAGCTCCTGTGCTGGCCCTAATGTGAGCTGACTGTGCTGAACTGGTGGGGTCCTCAGTTCTCCACCTCAGTTCCCCACCCTGAAGCTAGCTCTGTCCAGCCTGATTTTGCTTCTCTTCCTCTTCCCTTTGGAGCAAACCAGACCTTTCCCCTAGTCCCTCTTGCTCATTTCCAGACAGCCCTGGCACCTCTACTGTCATATAGGCGCATATATCAGCTGGAAGAAGGGGTGCTGGCCCCAGTGCAGCAGCTGCAAACAGGAAACCACAGCAGCGATACTGACTGGGACAGGGGCCCTGCACACAGACCAGCTAGCTGGAGAAGCCACAGGAAGTGCTCAGTGTTCAGATGGCTCACCCCACCCCTCCTCTGGCCTGGCTCAGCCCAGATTCTCTTGAGTGGCTCCTGCTCCCACTCTGCTAAGAAGACACATGCATAAGGGGAAGGTGGGTGTGGCCATGCATGCACCCCTAGTCCCAGAACTCCAGAGGCTGAGGCAAGAGGAGCGTTGCAAGGTCAAGACCAGCCTGGGCTACAAAGTAAGCTCAAGGCCAGCCTGAACTGTATAGTGAAACCTTGTCTCAAAAAGACCAAAAAAAAAGATTAAAAAGAAGTGCTGGGAGGACTGGGGAGATAGCTCGGAGGCACAAGTGCCTGCCTGCCAAGTACAAGGTTGTGAATTCAAACGCCGGTCCCACAAAAAAAATGCAAGGGAGACATTCTAGTCTTCTAGGAAAGGAAGATGTTTTCCTGGTGCTGAATGTAGACTTTGAGGCTTCCTTCTGAGCAGTGTTTAACATATTCACTGGCCCAGCAGGATGGCTCAGTGGTCTAAAGCACCTGCAGGTGGCTGCAGGGACCACAGTTCGATCCCTGGCACCACGTGCTGCGCCAGCCCTGCCCTCAGGGCAGGCTGAGCCAGCCATAAAAGTAAATAAACAAAAGTTCTGAAACAAGAAAAATAAACAAACAAACAAATAAATAAAATTTAAAAAATAAAAATAAAGACATCAGCCAGGCATGCGAGTGCACACCTGTCATTCCAGAAATTTGGATGCTGAGGCAGAAGAATACCAAGAGTTCAAGCCTAGCCTGGGCTATAGAGTGAGTTCAAGACCCACTTGAAAACATAGTGAGATCCTGTCACAAAAAATGAAATAAATAGTAGGGACACCTAAGGCCCAATGTCCTCTGCTCCTGGTTCAGTAGGTGTGAGTGGGACCTGCACATCTGACTTGGTGTGTGTGTGTGCGTGTGCATGCGTTTGTGGTATCAGGGATCAAGCTGGGACCCTTGTGCTTGCCAGTCAGGTTTATGCTGCTGAGCTATATGCCTGGTGCACCGGACCTTCTAACACATTCTCAGGTGGTGCTAATGCTGCTGGGCTGGGGACTTTATTTTGAGAACTGCTGGTCTAGATCTTAGCTGCACACTGAAATCATCAGGGAACACTTAGAAACTGTGGGTGCCTGTACCCTACTCCTGGCTCTCTGTTTAATTGGCCAGGAATGCACCCTGGGCCCTGGAATCTAAAATACCACTCCCACACAGCCACAATGAAGGCTGGACTATGTGTGTTTGTAGTAAAAGACAGCAGAAGCCTATGTGTAAGATGGAGGTTAGGGCAAATGTTGCATGAAAGGTTGGTTTCAGATATTTATAGGTATGTCCTGGTCCACAACATAAAACTTTATTCTGTGGTTTGTGGTTGAAAGAAAGCTTGACACCAAAGCTCTAGAGGCCCAAGTGACATCATAGAATGCTTGTTCTCATATCTGATTGTACTGGAATCAAGTGCTTGTTGACAATGCAAGTTCTTGGGCCTGACCACAGACCTACTCAATCAGACTGTTGGGGCCAGAGGAGGCCAGAAGTCTGCTTTCTTTATAAGCTTTCTATGTGGTTCTTCTGTTCTCTTAAGGTAGAAAGCGCAGTTCTAAACTAGAGGACCCCAAATAAAGGAATAAGAGATAATATCAAGCTAAGGGTGCAGCTCAGTGGTAGCACATGTGCTTAGCATGTGCAAGGTCCTAGGTTCCACCCACAGCACTGAAAAAACTGGTAGTGATGGGGACAGTGTCTTACAGGGTGCATCTCATTGTGTATATGTCATGGGAGTTAACCATTGACACATATCAGGATCAGCCTTTTGAGCCCCCTGGTCCAGAAGTAGCTCCCTCTGTCCTACCTGGTAATTTGCTAGGTCTGGGAAGGCCATGGCCAAACTTAAATGGAGCCTAGTGCCTTGGTTTATTAAAGGTGCCTCGACTTTTGGAGGTCACTGAACCTGCTCCAGAAGTCAGCACCAGGGTTAGGGACAGGTCCCAATAGCATTATCCCCTCACTTTCCTACTCTCCTAGTGTCTGTTCTGTGTTTGGCACTGTAAGGGAGATTGATGGGCAAACAAACTTCCTGCTACCCAGGTGCTCAGTCCTGTCCATCTGGTGGTGGGAAGCCCTTCTGAGCATCTTCTCCCTGCCAGGCCAAAGTAGTGGCTCTTGTCCTCAGGCTAAGGGTCAGAAGGGGCTGAGGGGCAGTTGCTCAGAGGCCTTTGAGGACAAGGCTAGGCTAGGCCTGCTTCCCACACCTAGCCCCCAACCAACCCCTTGCACCAGCTCCTGGTTTTGTTGTTGGAGTACTCATCCCAGGGCCACTGAACATGGCACTGCATAGACCTGCTGGAGCTTCCTAGAGTCTGGGACTTGTACAGTACTTTGCCTTTTTCCTGTGGCCTGTCCTCTAGACCTAGCAAACTGCCATGGCCTACACTGTACCTGCCAGGCACTCCACGAACATACCTTGTTTTGTCTACTGCTGCCCTCTGACATGCAGTCCTCCCTCAGCCTGGAAAATCTTGTCCTCATCTCTCCCCTGGGCAGATGCTCACCCATCCTTCACAACTGGGCCCAGTGTCATCTCTCCAGGGTGTTTGTCATTCTTTGCTCTTATCTCCTATAGCATCTTTTTTTTTTAATATATAATTTTGTTATTTTATTTATTTTTTTTTTTCTTGTTTCAGAACCTTTATTTGTTTATTCACTCATTTTTATGGCCGGCTCAGCCCACCCTGAGGGCAGGGCTGGTGCAGCATGTGGTGCTGCGGGATCGAACCACGGTCCCTGAAGCTGCCCAAGCTTTCCCAAGCAGGCGCTTTAGACCACTGAGTCATCCCGCCAGGCCCCTTTTTTTTTGTCTTTTTGAGACAGGGTCTCACTATGCAGTTCAGGCTGGCCTTGAGCTCACTTTTATAGCCCAGGCTGGTCTCAAACTCACATAGATCCTCCTGCCTTAGCCTTCCAAGTGCTGGGATTACTGGCATGTGCCACCACGCCTGGCTCCTATAGCATCTTTTTTTTTTTTTTTT
>PVJA010028264.1:0-16766 GCA_004027025.1 Myocastor coypus | reverse complement strand
AATAAATTTCCCCCTAGCCGGCATGGTGGCTCACGCCTGTAATCCCAGCACCTGGGAGGCTGAGGCAGGAGGATTGGTGCAAGTTCGAGACCAGCCTGAGCTACAAAAGTGAGCTCAAGGCCAGCCTCAACTGCATACCGAGACCCTGTCTCAAAAAAAGACAAAAATAAATAAATAAATAAATAAATTTCCCCCTAGTACTAGGGCTTGAACTCAAGCTTCATACTTGCTAACCAAGTGCTCTCATCATTAAGTTACATTCCCAACCCTTAAACTTATTTATTCAAGCAAAGAGAGCCAGGCTTAGTGGCACACACCTGCAATCACATTATTCAGGAGACTGAGGCAGGAGCCTCAGTTTGAGTGCCACAAGTTTGAGGTCTACTTGAGCTATACAGTGAGTTCAAGGCCAGTCTGAACTACATAGTGAGTTCAAATTTAGTCCGAACTACGTGGTGAGGCCCTCCCTATCTCAGTTAAAAAATAAAAAGAAGCAAAAATGGCTCATATTCACAGCTCTGTCTGAACGCTTATCAGATAATCATCATTTATTTCTTCAACAAATACATATTATTGATTCTCTCCGACACTATTTTATTTCATTTTTGTATTCCTCCTGCTTCAGCTTCTCGAGTGGTGGGATAGCAGGGCTGCCTGTCCACCATGTCCAGCTTGGCAGGCACTGTTTCACATAGCAGAGATCTGGCAGTGTAAAAGCCAGATCCCTGCCACAGTCTGGTTGGCCATGTGGACAGTCAACAAAAAAATCAGATAGTGACCACAGTGACAAGTGCCCTGAGGAGATCCTACAGCAGTGCTGCTAAGAGGATGCGGGAGGGCTGTGTGTGCACATGGAGGTCTCCAGAAGGTACCTCAGCAGGCAGCCTGTGGGGCAGAGCCAAGGAGGAGTAGATCATGCCTGCCTATTGTGGGCAAGGATATTAGTATTCCTATTTTATTCTATTTCATTTCATTTATGGTTTACTTTTGAGACAGGTCTCACTATGTAGCACAGGCTGACCTAGGACTCACTACGTAGCCCAGGCTAGCTTTGAGCAGTGATCCTCTTGCCACAGGGTCTAGAAGGCTGGTATTATAGGTGTGTACCACTACCTGGCTGGGTGAGGACTTCAGAGGAAGTGATTTTAAAAGGGATAGGGAAGGTTGTCCTGACCCTGTCCCTTTTTTTTTTTTTTTTTTTTTTTTTTTATTTAGGGAACAGGGTGTTCAGGGTCTCAATACTAGATCAGACTCACAGTGATCCGCCTATTTACAGCTTCCCAAGAGCTGGGATTATATATGCACACCACCACACCCTGTCTCAATTGCTGTCTTAATGTGCCTTGTGGATCGAGCGCCCAGCTTCTGCACCTGCTTGCAAGTGCTTTAATCCACTGAGCTATTTGTCTGGCTCTGACTCTGTTACTTCTGTAGGTGACCTGCAGGTGGTAAGGGAAGTGAGAAGCTGTGGGAAGCTCCCACTGGGTGATAGTGGCCAGATTCCAGATGTGTTCTGAATGTGGCTTTCTGACCACCCCCACAGGGCAGAGGGTCGGAAGTGAGGTGTGCCAGAGAGGAAGCAAGCAGGGTGACTGCAGCACTCTGGCTGCTGTGCTGGGAGAACAGTGGGGGTAAATTGGAACCACCCCTTAGGAAGCTCATGACTGTGTGTGGGGTGAGGTTGGAGACCAGAAATGACAGACTAGGTCACTTGGTCCATGGAGCATTTATGGCTAGCAAACCTAAAGCTGAGGTCTCTTCTAAACAAGGAAAGCATTCTAGAAAGAACTGTCAGAGTAGAACTGAGTCTTAGAAGACAGGCAGGGATGCAAGTGCTGCAGTACTTGCCTGTGACCCCAGTTACCTGGACCCTGAGGCAGGAGGATCACAAGTTTGAGACCAGCCTGAGCAATTTAACAAGGTCCTGTCTCAAAATAAAGGAGATAGAGATGTAGTTCAGCATCCCCGGGCTCCAACTTTCAGTACCACACACACACACACACACACACACACACACACACACACACACACACACACAGAAGCTGGGGGTTATGAAACAATGTTCTACATAAAAGAAAGTGTAACCAAAGGACCAGAGACCACATCATGGGCACTGGGTGTTGGCTACGCACCAATGTGCCAAGTACTTTACCTGTTGCCCAATAGGAATCCTTTTTTTTTTTTTTTTTTTTAAAAAAATTTTTTTTGTCTTTTTGAGACAGGGTCTCACTATGCAGTTCAGGCTGGCCTTGAGCTCACTTTTGTAGCCCAAGCTGGTCTCGAACTCGCACTGATCCTCCTGCCTCAGCCTCCCGAGTGCTGGGATTACAGGCGTGAGCCACCGTGCCCGGCTTTTTTTTTTAATTTTTTTTTTCTTGTTTCAGAACTTTTTGTTTGCTTATTTATTTATTTTTATGGCTGGCTCAGCCTGCCCTGAGGGCAGGGCTGGTGCAACATGTGGTGCCAGGGATCAAACCTCGGTCCCTGCAGCCACCCAATCTTTCCTAAGCAGGTGCTTCAGACCACTGAGCCATCCTGCTGGGCCCTACCCAATAGGAATCCTTGTGGTGATCTGGTGAGGCTAGGACCATTGTTAGCCCCCTTTATAGGTGAAAAAACAGCCTGGTGAGTGAGATGCTGCACTAGCAAGCATGGAGCACAGGGGCCTTGCTGTGAGTGGCTCTGTGTGGGATTTGAACCCAGGCAACCTGAGATTTCCTGGCCCCTGGACAGCAGTGGGTATCTGGGCCTGGCTGGATACTGCAGAAAGAATCAGCAGGATTCGAGAGAGCCAGGGCAGGCCAAGGCCAGGAATAGGTGGCCTTGATGAGATGTCCCATAGTGAGGTTGGTGGGGCTGGCCTCTTAATCTGGGCCCACCAGCTGGATCCTCAGTGTAGCTTCCCTTTCTGGTTCTAACAACTGGGGTGACAGTGGCCAGGGTCAGGTGCTTGCAGAGCAGGCAGAGGAAGTGAGGTCTTGGCTGCAAGTTCAGTTGGGATGGTTAGCCTTTTGGGCCTATTTTTGGATCTGCAGTCCTCTCTCAACCACAGGGCTTTTTCAGGGTCACAGTACAAGTTCACCCTGTACCAACCCAGTGATTTAAATACACAATGACCTAAACTCACATATTATTTAGTTAACTTTTACAAGATAATGGTAAATAGGAAAATGATACCTTTTCTTTTTTAAGATTTTATTTTTTTTTATAATTTATTTTATTTTATTTATTTATTTATTTATTTATTTATTTTTGTCTTTTTGAGACAGGGTCTCACTGTGCAGCTCAGGCTGGCTTTGAGCTCACTTTTGTAGCCCAGGCTGGTCTCGAACTCACAACGATCCTCCTGCCTCAGCCTCCCAAGTGCTGGGATTACAGGCGTGAGCCACCACGCCCGGCTTATTTATTTTTTTCTTGTTTCAGAACCTTTGTTTGTTTATTCATTCATTTTTATGGCCGGCTCAGCCCGCCCCGAGGGCAGGGCTGGTGCGGCATGTGAGGCCGGGGATCGAACCCGCGGTGCCTGAAGCCGCCCAAGCTTTCCCAAGCAGGCGTTTTTTAGACCACTGAGCCATCCCGCCGGGCCCCTTTAAGATTTTATTTTATTGTTCTTAAACCTCATTTATCTGTTTCTGTTATGGCCAGCTCAGCCTGCCCTGGGGTCGTGTGGTGCAGCATGTGGTGCCAGGGATCAAGGAGCTGTCCTGATGCTTGCCTTAACTTTCCTTGGCAGGCGCTTTAAACTGCAGAGCCATCTCTCTGGCCCAACACCTTTTCTTAAAAATGACAGTTTTATCAGATTTATTCCACACAAGAATGAATGGGTAGCCGGGCGTGGTGGCGCACGCCTGTAATCCCAGCACTCGGGAGGCTGAGGCAGGAGGATCGGTGCAAGTTCGAGACCAGCCTGGGCTACAAAAGTGAGCTCAAGGCCAGCCTGAACTGCATAACAAGACCCTGTCTCAAAAAGACAAAAAAAAAAAAAAAAAAAAAAAAAAATGGATGGGTTGAAATGACACTGCTGGAGTGGTATCAGTATGGTAAGTGAGTACGAAACAGCTGCGCTGCCCAACTTGGGGTAAACAGTGCTGTGGTTAAAAGAGGCTCCTGGGAAAGGCTCAGGGCTGAAACAATAGAAGAAGAGCTTTACGCTACTCCAAAGATAGTGACTTTGTAGTCAGGTGTGGTGGTACACACCTGTGATCCCAGCACTTGGGAGGCTGAGGCAGGAGGATCAGTGTAAGTTTGAGACCAGCCTGGACTACAAAAGTGAGCTCAAGGCCAACCTGAACTGCTTAGAGAGACTGTCTCAAAAAGAAAAAAGAAAAGAAAAAAGATAGTGACTTTGGGTCACCTTGTTAAATTCACTTTTGAGTTCTATTATCTTTTTAGTGTAGATTCCTTAGGAATCTGCATATATGATCATCCTACCTACAGACTGACTTTACTATTTTCCAATGCATATATCTTTATCTTTCTTACTGCACCCACTTAGACTTCTAATAGAGCACTGAGTAGCAGTGGTAGGAACTTCACTGCTTTATTCTCATTGTGTTTGCTTGTTTAATTTTGAGACCGGGTCTCACTGTGTGGTTCAGGTGGGCTTTGAATTCACTGTGTAGCCCAGGCTGGCCTTCAACTCACATTGATTCTCCTGCCTCAGCCTCCTGAGTGCTGCAATTATAGGTGTATTCCACCATGCCCTATTTATTTCCATCCTTGTAAGGAAAAAATTCAATATTTGCCATTAAGTGTGATATACAGGGCTCACTTTCTGTAACCCAGGCTGGTCTTGAACTCACATGGATTCTCCTGCCTCAGCCTGCCAAGTGCTGGGACTACAGGTGTGTGCCACCATGGCCCAGAATTATTTTTTTCCTAAACTTTATTTATTTATGTTATGGCTGGCTCAGCCTGCCCCAGGAGTGGGGCTGGTGCAACATGTGATGCCAGAGATCAAATCGTGGTCTCTGTGTTTGCCTAAGCTTGCCTAAGCAGGCACTTTAGACTGCTGAGCTATCACACAAGTCCCAGCTAAGGAGTTTTAAATAACACCCACATCTGGGTGCTGGGAATTCAACCTGGAACTTAGTACATTCTAGGCAAGTGCTCAACCACTGAGCTGTACCTCACCTCATGTTAAGGATTTTGAAGTAGATTAACTGAATTGTCCAGATATATCTGGTATCACCACAAGGGTCTCTGCAAGGGGAAGGCAAGGTGACCTAGCTGGACCCTGGAAGATGTCAGTGGCTCTGAAGGCAGAAAAAGGGGGCTGTTAAGCTAGGAGATGCTTCTAGAAACTGGAGAAGAGGAAGGAGTGAGTTCTCTGCTAGGGTCCAGTCTTGCTGACACCTCAGTTCAGTGAGACCCACTTTAGACATCTGATCTCAAGTATTGTAAAAATATAAGGTTATGTTACAAAAAATGACTAAAGTGGGCTAGGGAGACAGCTCAGCAGCATCAGTGCCTGCTTGTCAAGTGAAAGGTCCTGAGTTCAATCCCTAGTACCAAAAAATAAAAACAAAAACAAACCCACAACTAAATTAAGGCTGGGCATGGTGGCACACACCTGTAATACCAGCACTCAGGAGACTGAGGCAGGAGGATTGTTGTAAGTTCAAGACCACCCCACAGGGGCCAGGGAGATAGCTCCGTAGCACAACTGCCTACCTGGCAAGTGCAAAGTCATGAGTTTTAACCCTGGTCCTGCAAAACAAACAAACAAAAAGGGACCCGCCCATCAATTTTCCTTCATATATGTTTTTTGTTTGTTTATTTTTGTTTTTTGAGCTAGGGTCTTACCATGCAGTTCAGGCTATCCTTGAACTCACTATATATCCCAGACTGGCTTTGAACTCCATGTATAGCCCAGGCTGGCCTCCAACTCACAGCGATCCTTTTGCCTCAGCCTCCTGAGTGCTAGGATTGCAGATGATTGTTGTTTTTGAATCCAGGGCCTTGTGCATGCTGGACAAATGCTCTACCACTGAACTAGACACCCCTGCCCTTAGCCAGTTCTTTTTTTTTTCTTTTTCATTCATTTAAAAAAAATTTTTTTTCTTGTTTCAGAACTTTTGTTTGTTTGTTTATTTATTTTTATGGCCAGCTCAGCCTGCTCTGAGGGCAGGGCTGGTGCAGCATGTGGTGCTGGGGATCGAACCGCGGTCCCTGCAGATGCCTAAGCTTTCCTAAGCAGGCGCTTTAGACCACTGAGCCATCCTGCCGGGCCCTGGCCCTTTGTTTTGTTTTGTTTTGTCTTGAGACAGGGCTTCAGTATGGAGTTCAGGTTGGCCTCTGACTTGCAGCGATCCTCCTGTCTCCGTCTCCTGAGCACTAGGACTATAAATATGCACTGCTGCATCTGGCTGATTCTATTTAAGTTCAGAAATAGCTCAGGCTACATCTCCATGTTGCAGAGTTAATCTGTACATCAGGGCTATGAAGAGATGTATCTGAGAGACAGATACAGTGAAGGATGCAAAGGGCTTTACGGTTTTGTTTTTTTTACTGGGAATTGAATGCACGATCTTATACTTGCTAGGCAGGCCCTTGTGCCACGGAGCTATCTCCCTGGCCCGTAAAGGGCTTTAAAAGGATGGCTGTTGTACAGTGTCTTGACCTGACCAATGAGTATATGGACATTAGGTTTATTATTCTGTTTTTATTTTATTTTATTTTTATTTTATTTTTTTGCTTTTTTTGAGACAAGGTCTCACTATGTAGTCCACCCTGGCCTTGAACTCAGCCCAGACTGATCTCACACTTGTGATGATCATCCTGCCTCAGCCTCCTAAATGCTGGGATTATGAGTATGCATCACCATACCTGCTGCGTGCCTGGTCTAGATTTCTTAATAATATTTACTGAGATATTTCTTTTCTTGCTGGTCCCCCTACCCAGTGCTGGAAATTGAAACACATGCCAAGCACATGGTCCACTACTAAGCTGTATCCTTAGCCTCTGAGGTACAATTTTTCTTTTTTTAAGAATTTTATTTATTTTATTTATTTATTTATTTCTTGTTTCAGAATCTTTGTTTATTCACTCATTTTTATGGCCGGCTCAGCCCGCCCCGAGGGCAGGGCTGACGCAGCATGTGGTGCTGGGGATCGAACCGCGGTCCCTGAAGCCGCCCAAGCTTTCCCAAGCAGGTGCTTTAGACCACTGAGCAATCCTGCCAGGCCCCAATTTTTCTTTTTTTAATAATTTTATTTTATTTTTTCTTGTTTCAGAACTTTTGTTTGTTTATTTCTTTTTATGGCTGGACCCCTGAGGTACAATTTTTCTATACACATACTTAAAGTATACAGTTTGACAGATTTCAACAAACAATGATTTTAAGAATGAAAAAGAGGGCCCGGCAGGATGGCTCAGTGGTCTAAAGCACCTGCTTAAGAAAGGTTGGGTGGCTGCAGGGACTGCAGTTCTATCCCTGGCACCACATGCTGTACCAGCCCTGCCCTCAGGGCAGGCTGAGCCGGCCATAGAAATAAATAAATAAACAAAAAAAGTTCTGAAACAAGAAAAATAAATAAATAAATAAAATTTCTTTAAAAAACAAAACAAAGGGCCAGTGAAATAGCTCAGTGGCCTAAGCACCTGCTTAGGCAAGCACCAGGATGGGTTCAATCCCCTGTACACATGTTGTGCTGGCCTCACTCCTGGGTACAGTGAACTGGCCATTGAGGCCATGTGGCACATGCCTGTAATCCTAGTGCCAGGGAGGCTGAAAACAGGAAGATCATTACGAGTCTGAGCTGTGTAGTGAGATCCTGTACCAAATACATTAAAAACAACAGAAAATGTAAAATGTTTTGGCAGGACATGGTAGCACATGCTCTGTAATCCTACTGGGAAGGTTATTGTAGGAGGATCAGACTGGCTTGTGTTAGTTTCTCTTTCTACCAGCCGGGTGAGAGTTCCTATTTCTCTACCTCCTTGCTGATGCCTACTGACAGATTTTCATATTCTATCCCTTCTACCGCCTGTCTTTTTTTTTTTTTCAAAGGGCTGGCTCAGCCTGCCCTGGAGGTAGGGCTGGCACAGCATGTGGTGCTGGGGATCAAACCGTGGTCCCTGCAGTTGCCTGAGCTTCCCCAAGCAGGTGATTTAGACCACTGAACCATCTCACCACACCCCCCCTTGTCTTTTATTTGGTAGAGTCTAGCTTCACAGGTTAGGTAATGATCCTCCTGTCTCAGCCTCCCCAGAACTGGGATTACAGGCATACATCACCACATGGTATCAGGCTATGTGGTAACTGGTGATCAAATTCAGGTCCTGGCACTTGCCAGGTAAATGCTTAGACGGCTGAGCTATTTCCCCAGCCCCTGTCTTTATGCTGACAAGTGCTAACCCTATACTGAGCACTGTGTATACAAGGCCCACCACTTCCTCACAGATCCTATCTATATTATGAACCTGCCATTTATGAACAGGACAGTGAAAAAAAAAAAAAATGAACAGGACAGTGGCTTTGTCCGTCTCTGACCTCACAATGTTCCAGTGCCTGGGCCACAGCATTTCTTCCTCCCCTTGCCTGCGTGGGCCAGTCCTAGCAGGGCCTCAGAACTGCTCCTGGATCCCTTCCTCCTCAGGCTGCTACTCACTGTCAGTCCGACTCAGCCGCCCCGCATCTTGGGACCGGGTCAGACACTACAGGATCCAGCACCTGGACAATGGCTGGGTGTACATCTCTCCTCGCCTCACCTTCCCCTCACTCCAGGACCTGGTGGATCATTACTCTGGTATGGCCTTTCTTGCCACCCTGAAAGATGGGGTGGGATGCAGGGAGGGATGCAGGGAGGGGGGTAGGCAGTTGTGCCCTTAGACACCTGACCTGCTGGAGATTACCTGTGCAGTAGTGTGACCCTATCCCTGTGCTGAGATAAAATGGGAGCCTTTTTTTATCCCATGTGACAGAGGGGCTACAGGCCAGCCGTGCACTCAGCCAGTGCCTCTTCCACCACAGCCGTTCTCAGTCAGGACACCCACAGCAGGGAAAGTTCTGACTCTTAGCTTTCCTGGGGCCTGTCTTGTAATGGACACTGCAAGATGTGGCCACCTGGGCAGTGTCAGGCAGGAGAAACTTCTGGACAGGGTGCCAGAGAGATAGCTCAGAGGCATAAACACCTACCTGGCAAGCATAAGGACCCGAGTTTGATCCCTGGCCCCACATGCTATGCAGTCTCAGCCCCAGATGGCCCCCGGCGAAAGAAAGAAAGAAAGAAAGAAAAGAAAGAAAAAAAGAAAAGAAAAAAGAGAAAAGAAAAGAAAAAACTGGCCAGGTTGCTCCATGTAGTGGGTACTGTGCAGACACAGCATTCTGTAGCTTGCTTTTCTTCCCAAAGAACTTTCTTAGCCAGAGGGTGCACAGGTCCATCAATTTCCCCAAACTCAACCCAGATGACCTGACTATATCTCAGCATCCAAAACAGCTTGGGCCCACGACCTGCTCCCCCGGTGACCAGGTCCCCACCTGCCAAGCGTGGGAAGCTGACAGGGAGGGGCACCGGGGAGAAGCAGGGCTGCATCAGAGATGTCACATGTCCACTTGTCTTGCTCAGAGCTGGCGGATGACATCTGCTGCGTCCTGAAGGAGCCCTGTGCCTTACAGAGGTGCAGCCTACTCCCTGTCAAGGACATACCTACACCAGTGACCGTGCAGAGGACATCCCTCAATTGGAAAGAACTGGACAGGTGAGAGGACCCCGGGAAAAATAAGAGGCAGAATGAAGAAGCATTAGGCCCCAGAACTGGAAACATTAGAACACAAAGTGGGCCTGTCCTGTGTGGGAACCTGGGCCAGAGCTAACTGGAAGCCAGACAGGCTCAACAGGGTGGGGAGTGGCACGGTACAACGTGACACTTGGGGAGGGAGGACAAAGCCATGTGGACTCCAAAGCAAGCAGGGTAGAAGGTTGGAGAGCACGGGGGAGTCAAGGTGGGGTTCGATCTGACAGGAACAGGGATCCCAGTTTGTCAGTAGGAGTACCTGGAGCTGTTTAGAGTGTGAGCTGTGTGTGTGGGGTGCACCCTCCCTGACTTCTCCCACCCCCACTCCATAGCTCTCTCCTGCTCTCTGAAGCGCCTGCCACAGGCGCAGCGTCTCTCCTCAGTGAGGGGCTCCGGGAGTCCCTCAGCTCCTACATCAGCCTGACTGAGGATGTCTCCTTGGATGGTGCCAAGGTCAGAAGCAGGGGTCGAAAGGGTGACCAAGGCTGTGGCACCTAGAAGCCCGACAGCTCAACCCCAGGACCCGGGAGGCAAGGCTGCTTGGTGCAAGGAGAGGTACATCTGAACTTCCACCTGGACCTCCTGCTTCTTCCTCAGCCCTATGAAGTTACTCACCTCCTTCCTGGCCATGACCTTGCTGGCAACTTCTATCTGGAGCACAGGACAGCTGGGGGCAGCCTCAGTGCTCCAAGAAGAGTAAACTTCCCCTGGGGTCTACTCAGGTGCTGATTTGGGGAGTCCAAGCTCTACCTCCATCCCCTGCCTGGTGAGTTCCATTCTGCATGCTATTAACCAGCCCTATTTATAATATAATCAACCATTAACATTGAGGAGGAAAAAAGCCACGCTAGAACAGCAACTTCCTCTCACCTCAGAGGAAGACATGGCCCAGAAGGAAAGGAAAGCAGGTGGCTGATCACAGAGGCAGATCCTCGGCTTCCAGCTCTACTTGACCCCAGAACAAGCAGCACACTGACAGCCCAGGTCCTCCATGGCCCCCACGAGCCTTTTCTGAACAGCCCCAGCTTTCAGATTTCTATTTCATTCTGTGGCTTCTTCAAAACCAACCAAGCTCCCTAGCCTAGCTATCTTGTGGCCAAATACAAAGTGACCCCCCAAGTAGCTCAGGCTTGTGCCTTGTCTTGGCCTCCCACGATTACAAGTGTGCACCACTGCACCTGGCTCAAAGTAACACCAGGTGAGCCAAATGTGCGGTGGGTGAGTGCAGAGCAGTGCACGCATGGGCAGGAGGTGGCAGTGAGCCTTCTCTCCACAATGCACCAAAGCATAGACTACACCAACCACACCTCGAGTTCTCTGCTGCCCACAACGAGAAAGAGGTCTTGCTACAGCAGCAAAGGGAGCAGAGACACAATGGAGCTATGTCCTCTAACTGCAGAGGTTGCAAGTGAGGGGACGGGGTTTACCAGGTATCAACGGGTTCTCATTAAAGATTTGTTTATTCAAGTATCTGAAAACATTCTACAATGGAAACATCAGGTGCTGTTTGTACTGTGCTGTGGACCAGACATATCCTGCCACAGTTTTCAGAAGACTTGAAATGGTACTGATAGTTTAAAAACTTTACAACGGATAGAGAACCAAGGAAGACAATTTAATGTTTCATCCAGATTCAGAGGTGCATCAAATTAAATGACAGCTCCACTTGGCAAATGGCTGTTACATGATGATATCCAAGAAAGGGTTGGTGACAGATAAATTCAGAAATGCTTTTTCCCCAATGTGGATAGTTCTTTAGAGTGTCAGGTCACAGCCCTTGTAGAAAATACTGATGCCCAACATTCTAATTCTTGGTCCAGGAAACACGGTCCTCCAGGTTCCATGTGGCTGGGATGCCCCAATAATCATTTCTCTGTACTGTAATTTGAGGGTCCGTAGGACTGGATAGGAAACCGGTGGGAGCTGCCCACTATCAGTCATAGTGGATGGCAGTGTAAAAGATGATCCAAATGACCTGAGGGAGACACGCAATGCTTATAGGTTAGCGATTCCACAGTGAGGGCATGCACTCAGAATACTCCCAGGGACAAGCTGACACGTCTTCCCATGAAAAGCTTTAGTTATTTCACTATACTCAGCCTGTCTTGGACCAAGTGCAGAACAGCCCACTTGCGCTCCCAAAAAGATCTCCTTCACCAAACACACCCAGGGAATGGAGGTACAGACATACAATCAATACACAGAGGATGTGCAGCTTCAGGTTGGAGGGTAGCTTGGGGTACCCACCAAGAGTCTGTCAGTCTGTTGCAAAAACAAAGAAACAAACCATACAGCCAGACACAGTAGCCCTCACTTGTAATCCCAACTCCTTGGTAGGGAGGCTGAGGAAAGAGGACTAAAAGTTTAGGACCAGCCCAGACAATTTAGCAAGACTGCTGACAGTCTTGGATTCAATCCCGCCCCCACCCCAGAGCTTGAGAAGTGAAGCACAAGGATTGCTGGACTTTAAGGTGAGCCTGGACTACACAGTGAATTCAATGCCAGTCTGCCAAACAATGATCTGTCTTTTTTATTTTTATTTTTTAAAATTTATTATTTTTTTTTCTTGTTTCAGAACCTTTGTTTATTCACTCATTTTTATGGCCGGCTCAGCCTGCCCCAAGGGCAGGGCTGGTGCAGCATGTGGTGCCGGGGATCAAACCGCGGTCCCTGAAGCCTCCCAAGCTTTCCCAAGCAGGCGCTTTAGACCACTGAGCCATCCTGCTGGGCCCCGATCTGTCTTAAAGTTAAAACACAAACTTAAAAACACACAAAAAAGTGAACAAAAACACACTAAAAATGGAAAAGTCAACTGGGGATATAGCTCAGCAGCACAAGCGCTGGCCTGGCAAGTATAAGGTTTTGAGTTTGATTCCTGATATATAAAAAAAACAAAAACAAAAACAAGGGCTGGCCAGACAGCTCAGCAGATTAAAGCACCTGCTCAGGCAGATGCAGGGATCTGGCTCTATCCCCAGAGTGTGCTGAGATGGTGACTGAAACTGAGCATGGTGGCGTGCACTTGTAATCCCAGTGCTTGAGAGACTCAAAATGGATCACTGAGTCTGATCTGTGTAGTGAGACCCTGTAGGCCCTGTACTAAATACATAATCAACCAACCAACCAACCAATCAAAAATAGGACACAGGTGTAGTGGTGTACACCTATAATCCCAGCACTTGGGAGGCTGAGGCAGGAGGATCAGTACAAGTCTGAGACCAGCCTGGGCTACTAGAGTGAGCTCAATGCCAGCCTGAACTGTATAGTGAGACCCTGTCTCAAAAAGACAAAAAAAAGACAGATACATCATAGCACTTCTCAGTGTGTCAGTGTGTATTGGTTTGGGATGTGGCCTGGACATATACAGGTCTGGGTATAATTTTTACTTTGTGGCAGAGCTGCTATGCTGCACAGGCTGGCCTCAAACTCACTATCCACCTGTCCTAGCTTCCCAATCAGCTGGGATCACAGACTATTTGTAGTTTTGGATTTTTTTTTTTTTTTTTTTTTTTTTGTCTTTTTGAGACAGGGTCTCGCTATGCAGTTGAGGCTGGTCCTGAGCTCACTTTTGTAGCCCAGGCTGGTCTCAAACTCGCACCAATCCTCCTGCCTCAGCCTCCCAAGTGCTGGGATTACAGGCGTGAGCCACCACGCCTGGCTGTAGTTTTGGATTTGTTTTTTTTTTTGCCTTTCTTGAGACAGAGTCTTACTATGCAACTCAGGCTGGCCTTGAGTTCATTTTGTAGCTCAGGCTGGTCTCAAATTAGCAGAGATCCTTCTGCCTCAGTCTCCCCAGGATTAAAATTGCATGTGTATCACTATGCCCAACTTTTGAGCTATTACAAATAATGTAAGTGGGCTGGGGAGATAGCTCCGAGGCACAAGTGCCTGCTGGGCAAGTGCAAGATCGTGAGTTCGAACCCTGGTCCCACAAAAAAAAAAAAAAAAAAAAAAAAATGCAAGTATCTTAAATGGCCATCAGTTTCAGGCCTACATATTAGTGTCAGATAAAGCTGCTGACATTAGACCCTTGATCTGCACATTAGTAGAGAGACTATAGTCTCTCAACCGTATCTTAAGACAGCTTCTCTTGGGCCTGGTGGGATGGCTCAGTGGTCTAGGGTGCCTGCTTAGGAAAGCTTGGGCGGCTACAGGGACCTCGGTTTGATCCCCGTTACCACATGCTGTGTCAGCCCTGCCCTCAGGGCAGGCTGAGCCAGCCATGAAAATAAATAAATAAACAAAAAAAAGTTCACTATGCAGTTCAAGCAGACCTTGTGCTCACATCTGTAGCCTCCAGGCTGGGCTCGAACTCTGTGGTCCTCCTGTCTCAGCCTCCTGAGTGCTGGGATTATAGGCAAGAATCACCATGCCCAGGGGCTAAGGAGATAGCTCTGTGGCACAAGTGCCTGCCTGGCAAGTGCAAGGTTATGAGTTCGAACCCCTGTCCCGGAAAAAAAAAAAGAATCACCAGGCCCAGTTTGGGGGACGGCATGGAATGCAGGGCTGGGGATAGAACTCTGAACTTTGTGCTTGCCAGGTAAGTGCTTATGCCGCTGCGCTATCTCCCTGGCCCCTCACACTACATCTTTTAGGACAGCTTAGCTAGAGAAGGCATCACTCATTCCAACCTCATGAACCTTCTGAATAAAAATGGCACCCTGAGCATGTAGCTGAGTTCAGTTGTGGGGCTTCCCACGTATGAGTAACATCTCATGGAAGGAGTACACCTGCTGTAGAACTACCAGGTACATACCATGAACAAAGCAAAAGATGTCATAAATCCTTCTTTTGTGAGTTCCCATGTGCCGCCATATTCTTCTTCATCAATCTGTAGGTAGTTGCTGAAGTAGAGGTACAGGACCCCTGCATTGATCAGGCAGAACCTGGAGCGGTGGGGGACAGATACTGAACACAAACTGTAACCCTAGCAGACTCAACTGTCAGACTGCTGAGCTACTAGAGCATATTCTATGTTCTACAGTTCATTGTTGGCACGTGTGTCCCCTCAGGTAGGTCACGATTAAAGAACACTTATTTTTATTTATATTTATTTATTTTGCAGGACCAGGGTTTGAACTCATGATCTTGCAGTTAAGAACACTTATTTTTAAAACTCTACAGTTGAGCAGGGCATGGTAACTCTTGCCTATAACCCCAAAAATTTGTAGGCTGAGACAGGAGGATCACTGTAAGTTTGAGGCCAGCCTGAGCTAGTTGAAAGCTGCCAGAACTGCATAGTGAGATCCTGTCTCAAAAACAAAAACCTACAGTTTACTCAAATTTGGTACTAAGATTATAAATATGCACATTTTTGCTTATTTCAGTTCTCCTAATTTGAGGTATATATACAATATTATTAATGTAACCTGGTACAGTTTTGCTTATTTTTTTAATTTAATTTAATTAATTTATTTATTTTTTCTTGTTTCAGAACTTTTGTTTATTTCTTTTTATGGCTGGCTCAGCTTGCCCTGAGGGCAGGGCTGGCACAGCATGTGGTGCTGGAGATCAAACCGCGGTCCCTGAAGCTGCCTAAGCAGGCACTTTAGACCACCGAGCCATCCTGCCGGGCCCCTACAGTTTTGCTTATACTTAATATTTTAGATGTGATTCTCACAAAATCTGAACCTGTTTATTAAGTTACATTCCAGACCAGGAGCAAGGAGGTAATAGCATTGTGCTCCCAGACTGCTGCCCACCATACACGCTTTCCCACAGTGTCTGCTCCAAACTCTGTAAGAAACTCCAGTTTGTAGTCTTCTTTTCTGGCTCATTTGTTGTGACTCTAAGCAAATACAGGAGTAATAACTGTGGGGGGAAAAAAAAAGACAGACAAGCTCTGAACTCAGGAAGCTTTGCTTTATTGTTACAAGACCTTGTGCAAGCCGGGCGTGGTGGCACAAGCCTGTAATCCCAGCACTTGGGAGGCTGAGGCAGGAGGATCGGTGTGAGTTCGAGACCAGCCTGGGCTACAAAAGTGAGCTCAAGGCCAGCCTGAACTGCATAGTGAGACCCTTTCCTCAAAAAGACAAAAAAAAAAAAAAAAAAAAAAGACCTTGTGCAAATCTCCTGGCAGGCATCTCTGCATATCCATCTCATCATCTACATGGAGAGGCTGAGGGGAGGATGGCCAAGAGTTTGCTACAGTGAGTTCAAGCCTGCCTAAACTACAAAGTAAGAGGGCCAGGGAGATAGCTCAACAGCACTGGTAAGGACAAAGTCACAAGCTTGATCTCTAGTACCCAAAACAAAGCAAAACAACAACAAAAACCCCATAATAATGCTTAAGTCCTCAAAAGAGTTCACCTAGATCAACTAGAGGTGTATAGCAGGAACAATGATTTTTAATTCTCCAGTAAAAGCAATAAGTAAAACATTTAAAGTACACCTTAGTGAACCTGGCATAGTGACACATGGTCATAATCCCAGCACTTGGGAAAATGGGGTAGGAGAACTGTGGTGAGTTATGGGACAGCCTGGGCTGCATAATCAGTTTAATGTCAGCCTGAACTATTAGCAAGACTCTCTCAGAAAACAAACAAACAAAAAAATCAGCCGCAAAGTCTTCCCTAGGAGGGCCTGGGTTAGGACTCCAGCACTATAAGAAATAACATATACCAATATTCTTTGAGCTCCTTGAAAACAGAACGGCTGCTGAGCCACCCCCCAAAAAAACCTATGCCAGACATGGCCTTTTGCATAGCCCCTGATGAGCGGCTACTGCAGGCCAAATGTATTCAACTACTACCTACCTACCTACCTACTTACTTACTTACTTATTTATTTATTGTCTTTTTGAGACAGGGTCGCGCTATGCAGTTCAGGTTGGCCTTGAGCTCACTTTTGTAGCCCAGGCTGGTCTCGAACTCACACCGATCCTCCTGCCTCAGCCTCCCAAGTGCTGGGATTACAGGCTTGTGCCACCACGCCCGGCTTGCACAAGGTCTTGTAACAATAAAGCAAAGCTTCCTGAGTTCAGAGCTTGTCTGTCTTTTTTTTTCCCCCCACAGTTATTACTCCTGTAT
>PVJA010028263.1:0-27736 GCA_004027025.1 Myocastor coypus | reverse complement strand
ATGTTTAGTTGTTTGATCAATCTTATATACCTATATGTATTAATCTAAACTGATCCGATGATGAAAATATGTAATATAACCATTGTTAAATTTAAACAATAAAAGAATTGGAAAAAATAAAAATTAAAAAAAAATAAAAAAAATAGAAATATATTTCTTCTCCAAATGTATTTTGTACACTTACGATGTCTTTTTCCAAAAAAGATAAGAAATAAAAAAATGAATGCATATTAATGTATTCTACTACAATTGAACTTCAAACATTTGCTTATCTTTTAATAAAACATTAAAATAACTTATCTTTAAAATAAAAAAATTATGGCAAAACAATCAAACAACACAAATGGTGCTAGGGAAAAGTTATTTTAAAAATCCAGTCTATAACTCTCAAATCTACAGCTCCACTCCTTAAAGGTAACTACAACTTACTGAATTCCAGAATTTTTTCTGTTACAGTATTAGACAACTTTCTACATCAGCAGTTATGTTTCCTGTTCTTATCATATTAAAGTAAGCAAATTTTTTTTTCATTTTTCAAAAACAAATCATTTATTTTGGGATGGGGTTTCACTACACAACTTGGACTTGTAGTGATCCTCCTGTTTCAGCCTCCTCCAGCACTGGGGTTATACACATGCACCACCACACCAAGTTTCGGTGGCTGACATGACATGCCCCAGGTTCTTGGTGTCAGCACAGCATGTGGCACCAGGGATCGAACCCAGGACCTTGTTAGATTGCTGAGCTATCTCCCTAGCCCAGTACAATATATTTATTAAAGTAGATTTGCTGTGCCAAATTTTATGTATACCTTCAAGGATATATCAATTTATATTCCTACTGTGCCTTTATTCTCACATGCCCCACTTTAAAGTAATTGCTAAACTAGTAACTGACAAATGGAATATAATTGGACTAGGTATCTTACATTTTCCCTCCAGCTCTTCCCTGCACTCTTTTCCCTGCTTGCTGCCCTAGGATGACAATCTGTAGTTCCCGATGTGTCAGCTTTAGAACATGAACACTAACAGGAGACACTGAGGTGTGCTGTGTGAAGAGAGATTGACTGACTGATTGATTGATTGATTGATTGATTGATTGATTGATTTCTGGGGCTGCCTTTCAGGAGTGGATGGGGTCTCTGTATCTGACTGTTAGCAATGAGCAAAGGACACAACTTCCTCTCCCCACACCTCCTTTGTCTCCAGGATCCAGCTGCTACATCCTCCTTTGGTCCTTTCAGGCATAGAGAATGCAGTCAGTCTTGCTAAGGTAGGTGTTGCCCTCTTGTTTATGGATCCCCCAACCCTTGCACCCTTTTGTATAGGGCAACATCTTTAGTAAGGACTCCTAAAAATGTCTAATTTGAGCATCTTATTTCCTACCAGCTCTGTTCTTGAACTCAGCCTAAAGACTTCCAGTCCTCTCAATGATTTCTGAGTAATGTATATGATGATTCTAAATCAATTTTTTCTAGTTAGAGCAGATTTTGTTGTTTATTCTAGATAACTAGTTAAGAATTGACTAAATCAAATGATTTATACCTAAGGACAACTGAAAATCTGAGCAATTCATTCACCCAGTAAACATTGAGCACCCACTGTGTACTAGACATGGGGAAATTCAAACCAGATTGACAAAATTCTCCTTTAAGGGGGTGCATCCTACAATTAAACTAATGAACCCATGCAATTATTTTAGACATTGTTGACTGCCTAAATTGAGGAAAACAAAGAAAGTTAAGTGGAAGATTAGCAATGATAGATATATAGGTATTTTATGAAAAAATGTTTGGAAATCCTTCTGAGATCTAATTTGAGCATGGGACTGAATGTTAGAGAATAGCATACTATGTGAAGATCTTGAACATCTAAGTTCCAGGCAGAAGGCACAAACAGGGAAAGGCCCTGTGTTGGCAACAAGCCTACCCTTTTTTTCCCCCCTCATACATTTAGTACAAGGTCTACAGGGTCTCACTACACAGATCCAACTAGTAGTGATTCTCCTGTTTTCCTATTTCCTCCCAAGCGCTGTGATTACAAGCGCATGCCACCATGCCAAGTCTTATCCTGGCACAGCATGCCAGGGATCAAATTCTGGCTGCTGAGCTCGGCCTAAGCAGGCACTTTAGTCAGCTGAGCTATCTGGCCAACCCTTCCTACCCTTTCTGAAGAGCTACAAGAACACCAAGGTGGCTTCAGGTTGTGTGGCCTTGCCTGCCCAACAACCATTGTCCCTTTGTCCTTGATGTACAAACTCTAATTTCATTCCATTACAGGGCTCAGACTCAGGCATAAATTATCCCTTGCCTAACATAGTCAAAAAAGCCAAGAGGTGTCAGTGACCTAGGGATGGCTACATATCCCAGTTCTGACCAACAAGGCATGAGAGCACTTGTTTTTTTTTTTTTTTTTTTTGTCTTTTTGAGGCAGGGTCTCGCTATGCAGTTCAGGCTGGCCTTGGGCTCACTTTTGTAGTCTAGGCTAGTCTCAAACTCACACCAATTCTCCTGCCTCAGCCTTCCAGGTACTGGGATTACAGGCGTGTGCCACTATGCCTGGCTAATGAGAGCACTTGGAAAGGAGCTTTTAAGGGATTTTCTCTTTGGTAAAAACAGGCAAAAGGGGGGAATCTCTCAGTCTCCATTCTTGCCTTCAGTGCTCTTTGTCTGAATGTGATGCTTGGAAATACAATGATCTTCTAACAGCCTCAAAATGCTAAGGCAGGTTTAAAAGGCAGTACATACACATGACAACATGAAAGGATAGAAAGGATGCTAATGAAAACTTGTACCTCCAAACCAACTCTAGAACCACTTACCTTTCAGATTTTCTGTTTTGTGAGTAAAAAAAAAACATTTGTATAGCTGAAGCCATCATTAGCTGGTTTTTCTGTTCCTTGCAGTTGATAACATATCAAGCCACATACTAGGAAATGGTAACCAAAGTAAGGAAGAGAGGAAAGCAGGGCCCAGAGCACAGTTCCTCTTACAATAAGGTATGATGTTTGAATTTTATTCTAAGTATAGGAGATAGACAAATTATAATGTTATTGTATATGTTATAAACATTATAAAATAATTCATTATGAAATATTGTTATGGTTAATTTTAGATGTCGATTTGACTGGGATAAGGAATAGCTGGTAAAGAACTAATTTTGGGTGTGTTTAGATGCGCCTCATTCCCAGGGATGCAGAGATGGTTCGACCCATGTAAATCATTACATGTAACACACTATGTTAACAGAGCTGAGAACAAAAACTAGAAGAGTCTGACATTTGACCCACTGAACTGTTAAGGAAAGCTCTACCTACACAAGTGTTGGCAGACACTGTCTAAGCTGTGCAGGGCCTGGGTAGAACAGAACAACTGATAAAAGGGTAATTCTCCCTCTGTTCTGAGGCTGGGACAGTCATCTTTTGTGTGTGAGATCAGACTCCAGGCACTCAAGCCTTCAGATTGACAGTGAGTTGTATCACCAGCTTCCCCAGATCCCCAGTTTTCATTATTTCACTTATTTTCATTATGTGAGCCAAACCCCAGAATAAACCTCCATTTATCTAGCTTCTGATTGGTCAGCATCTCTCTATATCTCAATATATCCCATTGAGTTTTTTTCTCTAGAAAACCTGAAATATTTATCATTTCCATTTTTAACATTGAAAGCAATTACAATTTACAACTAGATTGAAAGAAATGAAATAAAAAGTCTCACAAATAATTCATGAAACATTTTGGTTGAAACTCTCAAATACTGAGAATGTTGCTGATCTCTTATGCTGAAAAACAAACACCTTCAACAAAGGTTCCAGGTATCGTTTTTCTGCCTGCTCTAGTTGTGTCAGAGCCTCTAGCAAATATGCTGGGCTTTGGAGTCTGTAATTGCTGCCTTAGAGCCTCCTCTGTCTTTGAAATAGTTCAGCATTTATGCCTTGGCTTCATCTCTTTGAAAAAAAGGCAATTTCCTTTCATAAATATGGCTGTCCTGAATACCTTTCATGTTGTTTTTATCCCAGCTGGCACCAAAAGAGTCACAAAATGAAGTAGCTTGTTTTAATATTTTCCTCGTGGTTGTTTTGTTCCCCATTCAGGAAAAAGATTATTGGTTGCCATGGCAATCAGCTTCCACAGCATTCCAGTCAAAGTAACTGCACAGGTAGAGCACAAGCTTTACTCCACATTATTTACTGTAGTTTTCTGCAGATGTGAATATTTCTCTAGCTTGTTCTCTGTTGCTTAAAATAATCACCCAACCAACTAGCCAAACAACCGAAAGTTAAGCCAGTCATTTTTCACAAGCCCCCTATCCCCAGAAAATTTTTTAAAAATTTTAAATTATATACAAAGTTGTATGCCAGTTTCACCTAATTTTACTCTATCCAGGCCCTCAATCACACATAACTGAGAACTTTCTGGTATCTTCATTCATCAGTCTAGTGCCATTTGTATCTTTTCAACCATAAGGGAACAATGATCAATGATTTTACAGTAAAAATCAAAGCAGAAGACAGCTCTATGTGTCTATTTCCCATGTTCTATATTAGTTTTCCTGTGGATAATTCTCCAACTTCTCTCTCTTGATCACTCTGCAGATGCTCTTAAGAGAGTAAAACTTGTTCTTCATGTTGTGGACATGCCAAATCCTTCGCTTGAGATTGCTGTTTTTTTCTTTTTTAAAGAATTGATTTAGCTTTTCTTGAAGAGATTCCTTATGTTTCCTATTGAGAACGTTATTATTATTAATAATAAAAGAGAGGGACCACCCACTTTGGACCCCCCCCCTCCTGTCCCTCTCTTGGACAGGAGCTTTCTTTCCCTCAATAAGTATGTTCTGCTCATTAAACAAATAATAATAATAAAAGATGGCTCTATACAAGTCAAACAAAACATAAAGGTATGCTGGGGCAGCCAAACTGTAGAGGATGGTGATGATTTGGACAGTCCAGTGGATAAATTGTTTCCTATAACTCTTCATTTTCTCCACATTATTAGATTTAGTCCTTGTTGGTTATTCAGTGTCTTTATAATTACATACCATAATTAGGAAGCTTGAGATTTTTATTTTATGTAGAGATATCTTTTTACATGGTATTCATATATCTGAATATTTATTTAGAGCAATAGTGGTATTTGATAATTAAAGAGGAACTTTTAAAAAAGGGAGCTGCTGTCATCTAATGTGAGTCAATTAAAAATGCAATCTGATTCAAACTCTTTCCTGCATTTTTTTTCTGATGAATGTCTTTTCATTGACAAAGACATACCTTGCAACCAATCTTTGGACACCCCATTGAATGCCACTTCCTATTAAGGGCATGGAAGTAAACTTCATAACTAAAACAGATGCCATCGCCTACAGGTTCTAAAATCAGAGGGTATTCATAAACCGGCCCACAAATTGTCACTGTATAGTGGGAAACAGGAACTGTTAAAAATTTGCAATGCTGCTAAAGTACTTTCTCCTTTTTCTGGTAAAAGAAAATACATTACTCTCTAGGAAGTTCATAACTTTAAAAACACACAAAGGCATTAGAGTTGGATTTGTATCAGCTCATTTTATGAATAAAAATATTTATTTGTAGCTGTAAAGTTCCCAAAATGGTTCTCTGACTCTTCTCCAAAATGTAGTGGGAATGTTTCAAAAGCAAGGAAAAAGGCTTTTCTTTTTCCCTTGCAAAGGTGTTACATATTATATAAGGTGTTTCAAAGTTTTACTTATACTTTTGGAAATATAGACATATATGTACTTTCCCATATACTAATCTAACACAAACTAGAAAAAAGATCAATCAATTTAGATTTCTCTAGATTTCTAGGCTGATGTAATCAGATGAACTAAGGTAACTATCACAGAACACCATTATATTTATGAAGAAAATAGTTGCTCTCAATTTTCAACTGATAAAAGATGGCTGAGAAGAAACCAAGATGTCACTGTGAAAAGTAGAAACTAATGAAGGTCAGCATAATAAGGGTACAGAGGCAGCTGACAAGCTGTTTTGACAACTGGGTGAAGATTAGGAAAGAAAGACAGTAAAGGAGAACGTGTAATGAGAGGGTCAAATGAAGTGTTTGAAAATAGTAAAGTGAGAGCTTTTATATAGCAGGAAATAGATGGAAAGAAAATTCCTCAGCTCAGATAAGAAACTGTACAGAACATTTTTGTAAAATAATAACACAATTGGCATTTTAATTTGCAGAGGCCAAGTAATGACATTATTTGAAGAATGAGTTTTACTGTTTCAATATGTTACAGAGAAGGTTTCACTTGTCTGAAATATAAACATGCAAGTTTCTATTAGTATGACAATACTATACAGTAGACAAGTTGACAAGCAGAAATAAGGTTTCATTACAATCTTTAAACAAACTCATTAATTTCAATATTTCAAGCTTTACATGAGATTATGATTGCACAATGGGATGACTAGACAGCCTGAATCAGCTGTAAATTGATCTTAGCTTAACTGCATCCTTTAATCTTGGGCTTCTAACTTGAGCAAGAAAACAGGGGTGCAAAACCAATGTTCCTCAATTAAGAATCATGTGAATTATGTAACATTAAAAGCATTTAACATTTAAAAATTCTTTAAAACTGACATGTAGATTTTTGCCCCTTTCATTTGAACTTCATGAATACTGACTTCCTAGTTTTCTAACAGTGACCTCACAGGCTGGTAACTGTATGTTTGTGGTTTTCTAGCTAACTTCAGATTTCAAATACTTTGCTTAATATGAAATTGGTGTGTATTGGATATTGGTTTGCAAACTATGGTCACTGAATTTGCAGACTACCTAAAATAGTAATGGCCTTTGGCAGTCATAATTTTGTCTCCATTTCGTGACTATCAAATTAAATAAAATCAAAGTTGTTACTTGAATGTACTGACAATAAACTTGTAAAACAATGAAGCCATTTAAAAACCTTATAGTAACTTAAAATTTGAAAAACACTTTTTTATGGACACAAAGACATATGGCTGCAAAAGTACAGCTGGCTACTCAGAAAAGGCAACATACTGATACTGTACTTAAACAGTGAAAACTATTACAGACAGAAATAATAAACGTGTTTAATAAGAAAGAACTTCGGATCTTAATTTCCAGACTGAAATTCATATTCTCTGTTAGTGATTTCTTCTTTCAATGTCTTTTTTGGTACCAGGGATTGAACTCAGGACCTTGTGCTTGCCAAGCAAGCGCTGTGAAATTCATATTCTCAATAAACCACAAATAAGTGTTCATTGGCTTTTGCTGAGTATATGATCATAATTATCTGAATAAACTGCTTCATTTGAATTTAACCCTTTCTTCCATGCCAGACCAGTACTACCTTAAAAATGAAAACATTTTATAGCGCACTTCTGTTCTTCCTCCACTTTAGGTACCATCTACTATAATACTGATCACGATTCCACTCAAGTCGTTCGTGATTTAGGTAACCAGAGACAGAGAAAAGAACATGGAAAGGTCGGCTGTGGACACGACGGTGTTCGGGACCTGGGGGGAAAACAAATTCTCGCAAGTCTGATTGGAAGTCTCCACCAAGGGCGACCAGGATCGGCCTCCTACATCTTGCAACCGGCGGGGGCTCGCGGAGCCCGGGGACGCTGATACCAAAAAGGTGACTGTTGCTATGAGTGATTCACTCGAGCTTCGCACATTTGCAGTAAGGAACTCTGCACCTCACGCCTCTACCTCCTTCCAATCTTCTGCTGGCTCCTTTGCTCTGGCCTTTAAAGCTGAGCGAACAGTTGGGGACAGACGGGCTCACCCAACCCTCCTCCCCTGAGCCTTCCCTAATTTAGCAGTACTTCCGGTCGCGTGACATCATCCCCCCCTCACCCCCCCACCCGGTGACGTAAGCCAGGGTGACGTGCATGCGGCGAGAGCGCGCTGACGTTGCTATTTAAAGGTCCTCCTGCAAGGAGGATGGAGGCACAGCGCAGGCGGCCGGCTCGGGGCTGTGAGGGGATTGTGGATCCCGGAAGCGGGGCCCCGAGGCAGCAGAGCAGCGGCGCGCATACCCCACCTGTCGGCGACCGCTAAGGGGCGGGGGGGACGGATGGACTGACGGACTGGCCGAACGCTCCGGCTCCGCACGAGGCCTACCTGGGCCTCCGAACCCAGCCTCGCCGCGCGCAGCTCCGCCTCCGCCCGCCTACCTCAGGCTCCGCGGCGCCTCAGTCGGCCCGCGCCCAGCCCCACCCCTAGCAGGGGGAGGGGCCGCGCGCGCACGCTGTCCCTGTCCCCGCCCCCACCTCGTCGCGCGCTCCTCTCGCGCCGGCGGTGCTGACTGAAAGCGGCGCCCTACGCTCCACGAGCCAGCCAGTGGAGGAGGCGGCGGCGGCGGCGGCGGCGGCGGCGGCGGCGGCGGGTGGCCTTTAGGCTGCCCTGCCGGCACGGCTCTGCCCAGCGGGAGCCAGAGGCGGGCGGCGACCCGGGGCAGCGGAGCTGCGGCGGGCCTGGGCACAGGCGGCGGCGCAGAGCAGGAGACAACCTGAGGAGGGGGCGCCGGAGCGCAAGCCTCCAGGCTCGAGCCACCTCCCTGCCCCAGACGCGGCGGCAGCCTCGGCCCGCAGGTGCCGTCGACGCGTCGGCCTTGTTGCCGGAGCGGGGGCAGGGTGCCGGGAAGTGCAGGGCTCGGGTCTGGTCCCATTCATTGTCTGCGGACGGAGTCCGCCCCCAGCGCTCCGGAGACTGTGGGCCAGGCGGCGGATGCAGAGCCGGGCTCGAGCCGAGCCCTTTTGTGCGCGGCGGTGGCCGGCGGCCCGGGACTGAGGTGGGCTTTCCGCCTCCCGCTCCGCCGCGGCGCCCAGCACTGCCCTTTGGGAAATGGCTCCGCTCAGCCTCCTCGGGAGAGCGCATCGGTCCTGCCCAGTCTTCCCGCTCTGCTCCGCGGCTTGGGAAGGGAGAAATTGAAAAGGCAGATGCTAGTTTACACGTCGCAAGCTGCTGGGTGGGCGACTCGAGATTTTCTATAGTTTTTTTTTTTTTTTTTTTTTCCCCTCTAATGTGCAGGGAAGCGGTGGTGTTGCTGTTTTTAGGATTTATTGTTATTAAAGTGCACGTCGCATTGGGTTGCACGCTCCACCCCCAGGGACCTAGAGTGGAGAAATTTGAACCCACAGCCTTAACCTCGAAAAGGCCAAGTTTCTCATCCCTCTGGAAGTGCGGGAATGACAGCGAAATGACCAGCGAACTCATTTTTTATAGTACTTTGTGAAGCTGGTTCCTGCGTTTCCGTACCAGGACGGTATCTGTGGAATAGAGTTGACTTGCGTTTCCGAGCAGTATTTTAACTCAAGCAAATGTCATCACTATTCGAACGTTTTGATATTAACGAGAAAGAAATTTCACCAACGAGAACTAATTGAGCTATCAGTATCATTGAAATATCTACGAAAACGGATCTTGGGGCGGGGGTTGGAAAATCAACTGCGAAATAGCCTCCGGAAAAATTCCTTTGGAAGTTATTCCGTAACCTGAGCAGAAACTTCAGAGCAAGTTTTCACTGGGCAAAATGGGGTAAGGATTATTGTGCTTATCGGGGTGTGTGTGTGTGTGTGTGTGTGTGTGTGTGTGTTTGTATTAAACGGTGGTGGTGACTCTTGTTTCCAAGCAAATTTTTTCTTTGCTAAGCTGGTCTTTAAAAATACAGGTATACTAACCTTTTAACAAGTTATTTTTGTAGAATGACACCAGAGGTCATCAAGGAACATCGAATTGTGTATGTGACACAGACGACACATTCTACCGAATACAGTTTTACTGATAAACCTCTGGATTCCAGTTAATCAAAATTACGTTATCTTAGGTTTTGTCGACTGGCATCTTTCAAAAAGAAATATAGTACCGCATTCTCTGCGTACTTTGAAAATAATCAGTGGCACAAGGGAACGATTGTACCAATTGATTAGAGCACAACCCTTGGACGAGGTCCAGGGTAAATCGTTGCTTTCATGTGCGCTGTTTTGGCCTTGAATGTTTAAAGCAAAAACGAGGTTGATTTATTGAGGTATCAAAAGCGAAAACCTGAGTTTCATCGATGCAGTTTACACATTGCGGGTGCACGGGGTACCGAGATCAGAGCTAGAATAGGAGAAGTTTTTGGTGGCAGGCACTTGTTCACTTTTCCTTTTTATTCCAGTTGTAATCATTGACTTTCGGTTTGTGCTAGCAGTATCAGATCTACGTCTTCTTAAAGCCAACCAAAACTGACCTTCCCAAAGTTTTGTAATTGGTAAAAGTGCTAGTTGTGACTTAATTTAAGCTGGAACTCTAATCATATATCATTGGAATAATGATCTGTTCCTGCCTTTGATAGATTGCCTGTTCTTAGTGTACACGAGGAACTTTCCAGAATTTAGTGTTTTTGCAGTTGAACGAATATGTAAAAGTATAATTGAAGGACAGGGTTTAAATGATGAACTAAAATTCACTGACACACTTCCTTATAGTTCTTGGTAGTACTTTTATTTTTGTTAGAGTTACAATTTGAACTTTATTAACTTTAAAAATTCAAAAAATATGTTGTACAAATCCTTTATTCAGGAATCAGTGAGAAGGTGATAATTGGTTTTACGACTCAAATGACAACTTGCATAATATGGGGTACTGGTGAGAGTAGTTAAAATATCTTACTCTATTTATGGTGCTGCTATTAGTAGTTTAGCGGCCTGAGATACATTACTTAACCTTTATGTCTGTTTTTGTTTTCTTTTCTGTAAAATGAAGGAATTAGATGAAATGACTTTGAGAGATTTTTTTCCAGTGTGTAAAAATGAATTTTTTTCTTTTTTTCTTGACTCTGTTTTAGTGGGGTTTTTTTGATCTACTGACCTTTCAGATGGAAAGGTATGTTTTTCTGTCTAAGCTGTTTGAGTACTTAAACTGGGAAATAATGACATTTGAAAAATGTTTTGGATAAATTATATTTATTTAGACAAGGACCTGTGTAACTCAGGCTGGCCTCAAACTTCAGAACTTCTTGAATGTATGTTGAAACTATATGCATGCCCCACCACTCCTGATGAAATTACCCAATTTTAAATGAGAAAATACTGAATGTTGAAACTATAGGCATGCACCACCACTAACTGGTGAAATTACCTCATTTTAAATGAGAAAATACTGAAAGACATTCATATTCAGTACCTTTGCAATATGAGTCCTAAAAAGGTCACTGTGTATACACACAGTCAGGTGGCAGTTTTTCATGTTGAAGTCCACATTTTTTAAACTAGAATGGTAGTATCATGAAAGAAAATCAGTTCTTTTTACAAACTTTGGACTATATAAGTTCCATTCTTTTAACAGAGAAAGTATATATGGGATGAGCTTACAACTAAGGCTGATATTTAAAATGTCTTTAGAATAATTTTTTGCCCTTTTGTTATAACATTTTATTTTATTTTTGTATTTTAGGTAAGGGTCTACAGGCTGTTCAGGGCCTCACTACTACATCAGACTTGTAGGATCCATCTGTTTTACAGCCTCCCAAGAGCTGGGATTACAGTGCCTGCCACAATGCCCAGTCTCAGTTGCCATCTCAGTCCCTGCCCTTGCTTGCAGGCACTTTACTCCCTTGTGCTATTTGGCCTGTGTTTGTTAGTAACATTTCAGAGCTCCAATTTGAGTAGTATGTGCTATCTTTCCAAAGTGTGAAGACTATGACCCTTTTTCAAGGAGAGGGAATTGTTTGATCTGAGTTGTTGAAAGAGAAAGAGTAGGTAGAATTAGAAGAGAATACAACAAAGGCCTGTGCAGAAGCTTCCACACTTTGCAGGTGTTTGCTAAACACCTGCATAAACACCTGGTAAATGTGGTATTAGTTTAGTTGGACCTATTTAAAAGCAAAAGAAACAGAACTTTAAATCCCTTGTTTTATTTATCAGTCATACATTACCTTATTCTGACTAGTATTTTTTTTTTTTTTTTTTTTGTCTTTTTGAGACAGGGTCTCGCTATGCAGTTGAGGCTGGTCCTGAGCTCACTTTTGTAGCCCAGGCTGGTCTCGAACTCGCACCAATCCTCCTGCCTCAGCCTCCCGAGTGCTAGGATTACAGGGGTGCGCCACCATGCCCGGCAGTATTTTTTTTCCAATGTATACTGAGTTTTAATAGGAATTACCAGTGTCTTAGGTACATAATTGTAAGCTGGGGCAAAGTCTAAGTAAAGGAATTTTAGTAAAATGGTTAATTGACTTGGACAGGAAAATTTTATGGCACCTATATATAGATATAAACTATGTATTAGTTTATAAGCTGGAAAAGAGAACAGCCGAAACTGACAGTTGTTGGCACAGTCTGTAAAAGTACCTTGGATGTTGTGTGAAGTGTTTAATTGCAGTATGAGTTTGTAAAATAGTGCATCAGATCCCCTAAAAAGCAAAATATTTATGTAGAATGAAGTCCATGGAAAACGTTTTAAGTGTCAGTAAGGAGCCCCTCTTTGAAAAAAAAAAAAAAAAAAAAAAAAAAAAAATTTGACACTCCCACCATAAGTATCTTCTGAGAGAAGTGAGTGAGTAGCTATTTCAGAGTCAGTGTAGAGGCAACCCATTTTTTGGGCTCCTGTCTGTCCCTCTTAGAAGCTTTTCTTTCTTTCAATTTTTCCTATCCTAATAACTAACTAAATAATAAAGTTAGTATAGGCAATAGAAATCAGGTAATTTCATCCAGTTATTTTATGCTGTCTTTGTGTTGATTAGCCTTTATTGACTAATAGTGTCACCCCCACCAACATTAAAAACAACAGTATTTGTATGTATAAACTGCTAGTGAAGTGTGATAATGGTGGTTTTTATTCCCTTAATCTGCCTTGAGACCCCCTGTCCTACCCTTCCTCCAACACAACTCTGGAAGCAATGGAAGGGGTGCAGCTGTATTGCACTTTGAAGTGACTTCATTCTTTGTTGAAAGACAGGGAAGTGACAGGTCTTTCTGAGGAACTGCTAGGAGTTTGATCACAGCAGGGGCTTATAGCAAAAATTCAGAGATCTTCATTCATCTCTTCAGTATGAATGGGCTTTGTTGGAAAGACAACCATCCTGTCATTTGTAACAACAAAGTTACGCGGGAGTTCTTAATTTGTTCATTATACCAACTTTAATACGTAAGTTGTGTGATGCTGAACTGAGACAGAGTTGCCCATTCCCTCAAAGAGTATATAATTTAGAGACTGTGAAGGTATTTGAGTTTAAAATAGATTACAGTGGAGTGTGGAAGAAGCTATAAAGTAGGGCATTATAATGGCAAAAAAAAGTGTCTCTGAGCACATATGTGGCATTTGCACCTACTGGAAAGATAAGTGAGGTCTGTGGAGCAGGAAATAAATATTAAATACTGAAAGGTGAGTATGGGTGAGCCCTGTAGACTATTGAGAAGGCATTCAGAGCAGAATGGTATGCTTGACAGCATTAAGGAAAGGAACTGCTAGCTGGACATGATGATGGCATACAGCCTTGTAATGTTACTAGCTCAGTAGACTGAGGCAGGAAGATTCCAAGTTAGAGCCCAAACTGGCCAGTTTCCAAGATACTGTCTCAAAATAAAAGTAAAATGAGCTGAAAATGTAGCTCAATGTGAAGGCTCTGGGTTCAGGTCCACATGCTAAAAGGAGTTGAAGGTGTGCAAAAACCTTGGCAAAGACTGAGTGGTTGTTTGCTTGGAGTTCCAGTGGTAGAACAAGAGGTGGGTTTAGAATGCGTTATTCAGGGCCAGGTTAGATGTCCTTAGGACAAATAAAAGTCTGGGTTATGCTTGTAGGCAGAGGTATTTCAAGTTTGTTAAAGGTAGTACCCATTGGTAACACACAGTTTTACATTGTGACCTAATATGCTCATATAAATGATAAAATTGCACATAACAGTATCTTTGTGTGGTGGTATATCACACACAGAACTATTTTGTTCCATTATGTTTCATTTTTAAGAGGGAATGATGGTGGAGACCCACTAGATTGGTTTAACAGCCCTGAGGCATCAATTAGAATTTGAAAAATACTACTCTTGGTGATAGGAACCAACACAGAGTTATAAGCAATATAGTAGTACAAAGGATTAGGATGTTAGCATAAGTTTTTAAAAAACATTTAAAACTTGGTTTTTTTGTGTTGTATTCCAGAACACTTGACTCTGGCTAGATAGAGGAAGTAGGTATCTGGAAAGTTCCAAAAGTGGAAAAGGAGAGGGATAGGATTGAGAACTATGTAGATGACTCAGTGAATCTCTTTAGAATTGGGGCATTTCATGTATGGATGTAAAAATGTTGGGGCATTTCATGTATGGATGTAAAAATGTTGGAACATCATGGTATATTCTTAGCAAAGGCCTCCATTTTCAGGTTTATCATGGAATAAAGAATTTGTGAAAAGAAACTATAAGTCCTTATAAAGTACAGTTTCACATAATTGAATATCTCAGATAAAATGGTAGTAATATCTTGAAAGGTCTAGTGTCCAATCTTTTGGTATTTAGTAGAAATGCCTTATACTGGATTGTTCTGTTTTGTTATTTAAAGTTAATCCAATTGGCTGGACAGAGAGTAGGGGGAATAAGTATAATGCAGTTTGTTTTCTAATACAACTTTTCAAAGACTTTCAAATAGTTTTACTATATCTGAGTTAGGACAGGTCTAGTTTAGTATGTGCAGGTGTATGTTTGCGTTGTTTATTTGTAATACCTTTTGACCTGTGGTTAATATATTAGGATGACCATTGCAATTTATGAGATTCATTATGTTTGTGGAATGAATAGGATTTTTCTAGAGATGGAAAAGAATGTTTTTCTTTTTGTGTTTTTTTTTTTTTTTTTTTTGTGGGACCAGGGTTCGAACTCACGACCTTGCACTTGCCCAGCAGGCACTTGTGCCTCAGAGCTATCTCCCCAGCCCCTCTTTTTGTGTTTTAAACAATACAAAAATAATAGATAAAAGACATTTGCAACAATACATAGTTAAAAAAACCAAGATAATAGGTATTCAGTAGTGGTTGTTATATTGCATTGTTTTCAGTGTAATTACTAAGATTGCCAGATATAAGCATGTAAAATTGGTCAAAGGAAAACTTTTAACCATTAACTGCTACTTTCAAACAAAAAATAGAAATTAGTAGTACAATCATCTTAGCTAGCCTGTGAACATATACATGATTTTTCCCCCTTTGTTTTCATCTTTCCTTCATCCCAGTTGTTTAACTTTTGCTAAGACTTCTTCTTAATGTTTCAAAAATTAGATAATTCTAAGGCATTGCAAATTCATTATTTTCATTTCAAAGGAATCTACATGTGATAATGATCATATAGAATTGTAACCTATGTACACTAATTGAGCTAAAAGTTTCAAATATTACTGGATATTATTGAAAAAGTAGGTAAAACTTTTTATAAGCTAATCGTTCAGTGATCTTCAGTACATAAAGAGTCAAACATTTGGAGTCTTAATTTTAGACCAAAAAATTTAAATATTATAGTAACCACTCCTTACTTCTGCTGTAAAATTAGGACAATTGTGATCACCTTCTGTCGAAAGCGACACTTATTAACGAGCTGTGTTTCTGGTTTTTTTTTTTTTTTTTTTTTTTTTAATTTATCTGTATTTCTTAACCCTTTAAGCAGAATGTGACCTGGACACTTCACTTCTATTCACAGGCCTTGTTCCAAATTATTTTTCAAACAGCACTGAAGTATACCCAGGAAATTTAGTTTCTTTTTCTAAATAGTACTTCTCTTTGAAAAATAAGCCCTGTGCACTTTCTGCTGACAAGTTGTTTCAGTTTAAGGTACTTATTTCTAGAAATGTAAGACATACAGAATTGAAACTACAGGGGAAAGTTTAAAAAAGATCCTACAGGAAAATTCATTTTAATAAATATTTCTTGTGGGTTTTTTTTTTTTTTTTTTGTCTTTTTGAGACAGGGTCTCACTATGCAGTTCAGGCGGCCTTGAGCTCACTGTTGTAGCCCAGGCTAGTCTTGAACTCGCACCAATCCTCCTGCCTCAGTCTCCTGAGTGCTGGGATTACAGGCGTGCACTACCACGCCCGGCGTAAATATTTCTTTAAACATGAAGATAGCTCAACTCTTCAGAAACAAAAGATTTGGTCTTCTAAGGATTCTAGCTAAACACTTCAGACTTCACAAAGTTAACAGTAAGTTATATCTTATCACAAACATCTCAACCTGTTAAATGTGTTCTTTTTTCTTTTTAATGTGTTCTTAATTTTAACACTTGATGCTCCTTTTCTTGTCCATTTAAATTCTATGCTCCATTTTTTTATAAAATGTCTGAGAAAGGAGATAAAGAGATGAAACTAAAAAAAAATCCATGCTGCTTATATTTTAAGCAGTATTTTGAAGGGAAAGAGGATAAAATAATTGCTATGTATCATTTTTATACTTTGCTTTTTTTTTCTACTTGCATTTTATTTTATGTCTTTTACAGTTTCTAAAAATTTCTTCACTTCTCTGGTTAAATGTAATTTAGAGTTAATTTAGTAGGAGCATATTTTTAGTGACCTTACAAAGGAAAACTTTTTTTTTCTAACTTACACTTAAATATTATTTCTCTTGTAATGGGCACTGGACTGGTAAAGGAAGGCAAAAAGTCAGTTTTCTTTGTGTGTCAGAAAAATTGTTTTGGACAATCCAGAAAACTTAGCAGTCTGAATTCAGTATTTTCATAGTGTGTACCTTTGTAGTTCTCTTAGCTTTAAAAAGTTACCTTACTCTCTTAACACTTAATATTATCTTTAAAAATATCTCTGCTTTGTGGAAATCATATTCTAATGTCCTATAAAATACAAAACAGTTCTGTTTTATCTTTGAAAGAGATTGGCACCAAGTCCATGCAGCAGGACAGCTAAAGAACTGAGGGCTTTTATAAAACTATCAAGTGACACATGGAAATTAAATACAAATAATAATTACTGAGGGAGCACAAATAAAGCATTTTTTGTTACTTTATGAGATCACTTAATGTTTATCATGCCATGACTGTTGGGATACCTGAATCCATGTGTTAACATACCTCAGTCCAGCGAACTATAGAACAAATTATCCTTGCACCTTGCCTTCAGGAAGATTTGTTTCTAACTTGTCAATCACCTTTTTTTCTTCTTCTTCTTTTGATCACTATCTTTAGTTGGAGAGTCAATAGAAGTTAGATGGAAGAGCTGGGGCATAGCTAAATGGTAGAACTTCTGCTTAACATGTTGAAGCCAGGGTTTCCTAACCCTCCACACACACACTGAAAGCTGGCAGCTACATCTTTGTTAACATGTCTCTGTGAGTACATTATGCTTCTTGACAGACTTTCATAGTATAGTGTTCATATGCAGCATTGACTGAAAACATTTGGAAAGATCAGAGAAAATTTCAAAACAGGATAATGGGAAGGTAACATGATTAATACATTATCTTTAACTGAATTACTCAAGAGTACAAGATATAGGCATTTAATTGTCCAATATTAGCACAAACCTTTATTTTCAATGAACTAAGAGAAATTAATAGTATAACTGTCACATATATATTTTCTCCTTTCCTGAATCCTAGTTTCTCCTTCATTTTGAAGTTTCCTCCCATTTTATAAGATTTTCTGTACATTTTGAATCTCACTTTTTCAACTTCTCACTTTAGGTAGACAATACAATGTTTATGCATGAGTCTGGTTTATTCCACTTACTAGTATGGCTCAAGTTGCATCCATTTACCCATTAAAGTCTCTAGTTTATCCTTTTTTGGCTCAATAGTAGTACTCCATTTTATAAAAAGACCACTTTTTTATCCATTTCTTGTTGGTTTCAAGATCTAGGCGTTATCAATTACGCTTCTATAAACGTGGGAGCACATATATTGCTATGGTATGATGTTTTTAATTCTTCTTGGAAGATACTCAGCAGGGGAATAGCTGGGTCAAAAGGGCATAAAACAAATTAAACATGTAAATCCAGGTACCACTGTACGTAAAAGAGATATGAGAGGGATTTATTGCAGGTAGATATAGAATGTTCAGGACAATGAGGCATCTATGTGTACAAGTATTTGAAAGAGGTTCATTAAAGTGCTGTTACCATGTTTATTTCTAGGAGGAAAGACTATGAAACTTAAGTCTTTCTAAATCATTTAGTTTCTCTAAAATGCATACATTTAAATTTTAGAACTTAGCATTTAAGGATGAAGGTATTTTTATTTTATTTATTTATTTTTGGTACCAGGGATTGAACTCAGAACCTTGTACTTGCCAGGCAGGCACTTAAGCCACTGAGCTATCTATCTCCTGGCCCTAAGGATGAAGGTATTTTTAAAAATAAATGATAGGAAATAGAATTTTTTTTTTTTTTTTTTCAGCTTGAAGAGGACCAAGAAATGAAGGGAGAGGAAGGGATGGGGATGAAAAAAATGAACTGAGATGTGTTATGCACACATACCAACTCCCTATAAGGAATTTAATTGTTATCTACTGTAAATGTATACTAATAAAAATAAAAATTGAAGGAAATGTTTATTGAAGGAAAATGTTATCAGAAGTAGTTATTCTTTACATAAGTGTTTATCAGTTTTAGGTTCTTTGTGTGTGTGTGTGTGTGTGTGTGTGTGTGTGTGTGTTTGTGTGTGTTTTAGGGAAGAGTCTATAGGGTTTTTAGGATCTTACTACTAAATCAGACTCAAAGTGATCCACCTGATTACAGCCTCCCAAGAGCTGGCATTACAGGTACATGCCACCATGCCATCTTAGTTGCCCTCTGAGCGCACCCCAGGACAATATGGAGGATGCACAGATTTGAGGGAGGGATATATGTGTGAGAAATATAGGAGCTCTTGGAGACACTCAAATTTAGTTGCAGAATAGGTTAAATATATAGCATTGTGGTCATAATAATTACTTCAATTAAAGCCAAATGGGATATGGCCTCTATTCAAGAGATCTTAGTAATAGCTATATGAGTTGACAGTGAATTAATCTGGGAGGTTGGAAGTAACAAAATTGGCTTGACCCTTCATGGGCTGAGATAGGAAACCAGAAGGAGAAAGACAAATGTGCAACGGGTTGAACTGTTCAGTTGATTGAAAGATGATGTATATATATGGTCATTCACATAGGAATATTTTACAGCTGGATACCTAATCAGTTATTCAAAAAAACAGAATTTGGCTGGGGATAAAATTTGGGAAATCATTAGAATATATAAGTATTGATTGATACTGTGAATATGGATGAAATCATTCAGGGTATTTATAGAAAAAAATAGTTTAGACATATATAGAAATGGGCATGTAAGGGGTAGGCAAAAGAGTTATGAGTTGTCGGGTGATAGAATAGTGATACAAAAGCCAAGAAAGAGACTAGTCTCAATAAATGAGTAGCCAGGATTAATCAAGCAGAATCATCAGATGAGCCAACAAGTATCAATTGAATTGTAAGATGTGCCCCTATAAAAACCTTGTCCTATGAAGGCCTTACTTTCAGAAATTTGAGCAAACTGTTCTGCAAACCAAATTGCCACTGAATGAGGGTAAAGAGAGGGAAGCTATCTAGAAATGTAGACTTCTCAGTTAAGACCATGTTATCCTTGAAATACAGCATGAGTTTGGCAACCATTAGAATTCAACATGTTCTTTTGGCTTTAAAAAAAAAAAAAAATCATTTATTTATTTATTTAATTTATTTGGTACAGGGTCTTGCTACCCACTTGGCACTTATTTATAGTAATCCTCCTGTCTCAACCTCCCCACTGCTGGGATTACAGGTGTGCACCACTACACCCGGTTTTGGTGGCTGGCACAGTGCACCCAGGGTTCTGGGACCAGAGCAGCATGTGGTACTGAGGATTGAACTCAGGTCCTTCTGCTTGCTTGGCTGGTGCTTAGACAAATGAGCTATTTCCCCAACCCTCTTCTACTTTCTTTTGTAAAAGTAGGACTAAACATTCCTTTGAAACACTAGGCATCCATAGCTAGGTGCATTTTAAAATTATAGCAGAAAGTGATAATGAGGAAAAAAATTAGAATGTAGTTGATATGGAATACAGGCAAGATATTTGTAAGTAGGAACAATGTTTTCACTATGAGCTGAAAGAAAGGATATAACTAGATTGTTTGTAGGCTAAAGGACAGGAAACTATTCCAGAATCCATTAGCTTGAAAGACTTGGTTTCCCAGTTCATTCCCTGGTTAATCTGACATTTCTTATGTCAAGTTCTGTTACAGGTGTAGCTTGTATGTCTATGAACACAAAAGCCCTTCTTTCATGAGTATTATGTTCTCGTGAATGATAAAACCGAAGTCATCTGAGTGTAGGGAATATAAACATGCACCAGAGCCTTAGGAAGAGAGGAAAGACTGGGAGATTGCTTACCATGAAAAATGTAGTTTAAAGGACCCAGCCAAGATGAGGAACTACAAGCTTTAGTGCTATACTTGAATAGGTTGAAAGGGTTTCATGGTCTCTATTCTGCTGAAAATGAGGCAAGAAAGGGAAATGTCCAATTTTTGTACTGTTTTGTTCTGTCATTTCCCCCACATTTTGCTTCTATAAAGAACATTCTGTTTTGTTATCTAGGAAAACCAGTCTAATTAAATCTGTCAGATCTCACAAATTTCTTAGCATGTGGTATCTTTTATATTAAAAACATTCTGAAACCAAGTCCTGGAAAGTGTTGGAGCTTTGCTAAGGGCTGGGTCTACATTTAATATTTGTCTTAATTTCCACTTACCTCATTACCAGTGCTCATAGCATAAATAGCACATTGATTCATTGTAAGCAAAATTTGTGCAGATTCTTCAGTAAGGTTTTGTTCTTCATTTTCTTTCATATTTAGGAAAGTCAGAGCTCTTAATATGAATGCTTAAACATTACTCTGACTCATGGTAAAAACTCAGTATATTATTATTTTGTAAACAATTTTACAGCTTGGCATGTCTTTACATAAATAGTTTTAATCTTCACAAGGTAAGCTTTCCTTTTCTTTCTAGTCACTCAAAATAGCTATATCCCTGTACTAATTCTAATGTTACTATGATAGCCAGGATACTATTTGTTTTCTATACTTATTGAACAGTATTTTTTTTATAATTATCAATTAAGAGAAGGGCTTTAAAATGACAGACTTTTAGTCTTTGTTGTATAAGACGAAATTGTTTCAAGCTCTAAATCAGATTTTCTCCCTTTGTAAAACTTTGTTTTCGATTACAATGGGGCCATAATTTGTATATCTCACTCCATTAGGGCTCTGAACCACTAGGGTTGGGTCAGACTCTCCAGTGGGGTAGTC
Source organism: Myocastor coypus (assembly GCA_004027025.1). Classification (NCBI taxonomy): domain Eukaryota; kingdom Metazoa; phylum Chordata; class Mammalia; order Rodentia; family Myocastoridae; genus Myocastor; species Myocastor coypus. The sequence continues at coordinate 6,463 of PVJA010028263.1, read as the reverse complement.
ATATGTGTACCACAGGTGTTGGTTCAAGCCACTAGATGGAACAGTTGTATATGTGCCACTGGTGGTTTAAGCTGGTGGGAATGTGTTAAAACTTGGTAAGGGAATGTAGGCCACAGATGTTGTAACTATGGTGTAGCATAGCATAACAATATGGGCTAGTTTAGTAGTGAGGAGTAGTTTCTAGAGCCACACAATGAATAGATTTAAATTAGTGATCTTCTTAGTAACTCTGTGACCCTGGACAAGTTATTTAAATTTTGTTCCTATTTGTTTCCATATCTGTAAAGTATAGATAGAGTTGTGAATATAAAGAGACAAAATATCTAAAAAGAGCTGGGAAGATAGTTCTGTGGCACAAGTGCCTGCCTGGCAAGTGCAAGGTTGTGAGTTCAAACTCTGGTCCCACAAAAAAAAAAAAAAAAAAAAAAAAAAATCTAAAATGCTAGGATCCCTGTGGGTATTTTAAGAACACAGCTTTTATTATGGGGTCTTTGAATTTTGATATGTTTTTCTGTGTTTTACAACCAGTTGATTAAACAAAACTGTTAGTGTTCACTAAGAAGGAAATGAGGTCAGAAGACAAACTTTTCTTTTCAAACATGTATTTCAAGTATCACAGCAACTTGTAACAGTTCATAGTTTTTAACCTGCAGAGAACCCAAGTATGGTATTCAGTTACATTTCTAATATTTAATTAAATTACATTTGTTTAACTTGTAAATAAAGAATATGAAAGCCTTTTTTTGTGTGTGTGCTGGGAATTGAACCCATTGCCTCATATCTTATAAGCAAATGTTGTACCACCTTTTTACATCCTCAGAAGTAAAAAACATTTTTTTTAAGTCTTAACTACGGAAAGACAAAAATGTATTTGTGGAGTTTATCTGCTCTCTTGCAGTCAAATACTCATATAAAAAATAATGCCTGTTTTCCTTTTCTATCTCTATTTTATTCCAAAGAACTGATCAATACATTGTTCTGATTTATCATAGGCTAATCTGGAAGCTGTCATAGAATAAAAAAAGTATTACTTTCCTATAAATATTTTCATGAAAATTTTTGTATAGTTAAGACTTTTTACTGATATTATTAAGTTGTACTATCTGGGGCTCAACATGAGTGAATTTAAAGCCCAAAAAAGATAAAACAACTTCATATTTATGCTTAATAATATTTATAAATTCTTATGGCAGCTTTTTAGACTCTTAAGTCTGTCATGGTGCACAGAGACTGTCTTGTCTACAAATTTATTGAACAAATGCTTGTTAGGTCCCTGCTGTATGTGTGGCACTCTTCTAAATGTTAGAATTATGTTAGAAAGCATAATAGAAGTTCCTGGCCTCATATTTTAATAGAAATTGTATCATTGGTACATGCAACAAAGCAGGTTTTCACAACTATTTGTGCAACTTTTTGATGTCTCTGAAGCTAGCTATATTGCCTTGTCCACTTTTCTAGTCAGTTCTTGTTAAGGGCTGCAGTGAGATTAAGTTGAGAAGCTAGAATAGGTATTGGGAGTCTCTGGAGGATTCAGTGGTAGAGTGAAATTTCAATACACCTAAAATGTAGCATTCATGTAATAGGTGTACCACTTTAACACCATGTTTTTTTTTCCTCTCTCTTAGAAGTTTTGGATGAGGTGGTCTAACTTGAACACAAGTAAAAAGTTATCATAACTTTTAAAGTATATATATATATATATATATATATATATATATATATATATTTTTTTTTTTTTTTTTATGGCACTGTAGAGGAAGGAACTTTAGTTTATTCTGCGTGTTTTTTTTTGTTTTTTTTTTTTAAGTTTTATTTTCCTGCATGTACAAGATGGCATCTTTTAAGTGACCCAGCTGAGGACCTCCCAGAGTCCCAGTGCTTGCTGGTTAATATAGCCTACTCTATTTTCCTACAGTGCAGTGAATGAATTTAGGGCCTTTGCTCTCAGCTACACCCCACACCTTTTCTAAAGTTTTATTTTGAGTCAGGGTCTTACTAGGTTGCTCAGCAAGCCTAAAACTTGTAGTTTTCTTATCTCAGCCTTCCAAGTAGTTGAAATTGTAGCTGTGTACCAGCACACCCAGTGTTCTAGTCAGGGTTTTACTAGAGGAACAGATATAATGCAAGGAACAGATACAACACAAGATGTGCCAGTCCCAGTGTCATATGGAGAAGTGTTCTGAGAGCATGTGCACACTACCAACTGAAAGGTTCAGTCCCAAGGCTTTTATACTCACTGCAGTGTTCCATTGCTAACGGTTTCTACTGGTCTTAACCAGCTTCTACTGGTTCCTAATGGTCTCTAACAGTCAGCCATTGTGTCTGCAGTGGAAGGCAGAAGAATCTACTACAGAAAACTGAAGGGTCCAATCTAGAGGCTGAGCAATCTGTGCAGAAAGCCAGGAGATAAAGTCCAAACTGAGTTATTCTGGAGCAGGGCCCTCATGGCTCACAGTGTGAAACAGGCAATGCAGCCAAATTGATAAAATGTATCGACCACCAGGCATCCAGCCAAGTTGACACAATGTATTGACCAGTACAATCCACCCCTTGTCAACTTGGCAACTAGATATATGCATATAATTGCACCAAACATTGTTATAACTATACTATAACTACTTATAAACAGAATTCACTCATACTTTCAACATTGACATAGATTAATCCTTAAGAACTGGTACTAAATCTATCCATATTATAATACAACTATATACAGGGATGAAATAGTACAATTATAAGTCCCATTTTCTGTAGCTGATCACAGGTTAGTAGCTGATATTTGAAACTACCTTCTTCTACTACCTATTCTGTATTCCCTTGGTCCTCAGCAAGTACCTCAGCAGGTCTTGGTTCTTTCCCTGGTGGAATAAGGAAACTCACAAACTGGGAAAAAATTCCAAGTAGTTGAGATTATAGCTGTACCTTCATTTCTGGAGGCTCTGGACTATTTATCCTGTATTAGGTTTTTGTAGCTTCCCATTCACCTTAACAGGGCATGGCAATATTAAGAGACACCCCACAGGATCTCCTACACTCCATATATATTCTTCCTTTCCTCCATTGTGGAGTAGCAATCCAATTTCCCCTTAATAGTCTGGGTCAACACCCCTGACAATACTGGTATTCCTTTTTTAGCTTGTTTTCTCGAAGGCATGAAGAGTCCAAAGTGACCAGGGGGATATCTTAGCTTCCAGGTCAGTAGTATGATTGCTGTGCTTCCTGGTACACACCTTCCGCCCTCTGGGCCTAGGACTTCTAGTCCAACACAGCATAATGTTGTGGGGACAGGAAGCAAAAATTTTGCTAGTGGATCACTAGGGGTATTGGTGAGTGGTACCATTCCTACTTTCACTCCTTGATTACTGGACCCATGAATCCTGGCTATGGGAGACATGATACCATACAGAGGGTGCTGATTCAAAGCATATATAGCCTGTTGAAGCACCTTACCCCAGCCCTGCAAACTGTTGCCACCTAGCTGGTGTTGTAACTGCATCTTCAAAAGGCCATTCCATCATTCTCTCAATCTAGCTACTTTTGGATGGATGATGAGGTACATGGTAAGACCAGTGAATTCCATCAGCATGAGTGAGCCCACTGTTGCACCTCTTTGGCTGTAAAATATGTTCCTTGGTCAGAAGCAGTACTGTGTGGAATACCGTGGCGAATAAGGCATTCTGTAAGTCCATGGATGGTAGTTTTGGCAGAAGCCTTATGCAGCAAAGGCAGTGCAGCCAAATTGATAAAATGTATCAACCACCAGGCATCCAGCCAAGTTGACACAGTGTTTCAACCACTACACCCAGTGAGCTGGGCTTTGTGGTCTTTTCTCTAGAAAGAAAATCCCCCAACACTTATTACAGTAATTCATTAATAAAATGCCAGCCTAAAAGGGTGTTTTATGAGTTTATGTATTTCTCAGATGTGTTTGGAGATCTTCCTCTTCTCTGTATTCTCATAGTACTTTATTACTTTGCATATTATAATTATCTTCTGTTTTAAAAAAATGTATTTTTAAGGTGAACCCTCTTTGGAAATAATGTGGGTTTTTTTTGTGTATTCACCCTGGCTCCTAACAGATTGCCTGGTATATACTCAGTAGTCAAGTTATTACACATGGACACAGTAGAGATTGTATTTTGGGTTTGGTAACTGCAGATTCACAAGAATTTAGTCTACAGCATTTTAAGAAACTATTTAGCTTCTAGAACAACTTTCCTCATATTCTTTTGGAACCAGAAGAGACTCAGAATATCAAAAACAATTGATAGGGAAACAAAGGAAAGGCAGGAAATATCACAATCTCTCACCTGAAATTATAAAGCTACTGTGATTAAAATCAGTGTGGTACTGGCATAGAGACAGACCTGAGGCTCAATGGAAAAGATTAGAGGATGCAGACACAACTACAAACTCAGCCACCTTCTTATTGATAAAGTAGCCTAACATGTTCACTGGAAGCAAGACAGACTCTTTAATAAATGATGCTAAAAAAACAAACAAATAAAACCCTGGCTTTTTATATGCTGAAGGCTAAAATTAGACCCTATTTTCATATTTTTCATGGAATGAATTTAGGCCCTTTGCTCTCAATTATATTTTATTTTATTTTTTATTTTTTATTTTTTTTTGTGGGACCAGGGTTCGAACTCATGACCTTGCACTTGCCCAGCAGGCACTTGTGCCTCAGAGCTATCTCCCCAGCCCCCTCAATTATATTTTAATATAAATTTTTCATGCACTAAACTACAATTACAATGGATAGGAGATTTAAACTTTTTTTTTTTTTTTTTTTTTGCCTTTTTGAGACAGGGTCTCACTATGCAGTTCAGGCTGGCCTTGAGCTCACTTTTGTAGCCCAGGCTGGTCTGGAACTCACACTGATCCTCCTGCCTCAGCCTCCCGAGTGCTGGGATTACAGGCGTGCGCCACCGCGCCCGGCTAAGAGATTTAAACTTTAAAACAAACAGTAAATGTGGAATAAAATATAGAAATCTTAAAGATAGGGGTGGATAGAGAGTTCATAAACAAAAAACAAACTGCATGGGAAGTATCTCAGAGAATCAACAACTGGAATCTTATCTTTTTGGAAAGTTTCTGTGCTTCAAAAGAAATCAGAGTAAGAAAACTCACAAACTGGGAAAAAATTATAGCAGACTGTCCCTCTCACAGTGGCTTTCTATCTAGAACATATAAAGAATTAAAAAAAAAAAAATCAGGCCTCCAAATTCAAAGACTCAGTCCTAAAATGGGCATGTAAGATGAATATACACTTCTTAGGTGAAGTAATACAAATGGCAAGTAAACATGAAAAAATGAGCAATATCATTGCTCATTCGAAAAATGCAAATTGAAACAATACTTAGATTCCATCTCACCCAAGAAAGAATGGCCAACATCAAGAAGTCAGCCAGTAACAAATGCTGGAGGAGCTGTGGGGAGAAAGAAACCCTTCTGCACTGTTGGTGAGATTGCAGACTGGTACAACCACTGTGGAAATCATTGTGGAGATACTTTGAAAAGTAAGCCCCATTCAACCCAGTTATTCACCTCCTAAATATTTTTCCGGAAGAACTGAAAACATACCACAACAATATATGCACACCAATGTTTTTAGTAACATAATTTGTCATAACTAAATCTTAGAAACAATCCAAATGCCCATCATGAGGAATGGATGAAGAAGATGTATTTTCACACGATGGAGTATTCGGCTATAAAACGGTGAATTTGAGGGTTTTATTGGTAAATGGATGTAACTAGAGACCATACTCAAGTGAAATTGTCTCCTTAATGTTGAGAACTTGAAGGAGAAAATAAATTCTGAAGGGTACAATAGATACTAACAAAAGTGAATGAACCTGTTCAGAAGGAAAGAATTACTGAGTTGAGGACAGGAGAGGTAGGTGAGGGAAACCAATGTATCTATCTATGTAAGCAGAATGAATTGGACAACTGTACTGTGGATTTATGTTGCTCTTTGAAAGCAGTTAGTGCTCAATTTGTTTTGTCTCCTTTTTTCTGTTGTCCTTTTAATTTCTTATATGTTTCTTCCAATTTTACATATATGTGGTAATGTGACAACTAGTTGGAAGACAATACTATACATTATAGCAAATACTATGAAATTCATGTTATCCTATTAAGTGAAATTCCTTATCACTTGTGATGTTTGTTTTAATACTACTTTGTACTCTTTAAGGTTTTTTTTTTCTATTTTGTCCTCTTTAAAAGATAAAAAAAAAAATATTTAGCTTAGCATCAGGTGTAGATTTGAATCCCAGTCCTGTCCTTAACTTGACTATGTAATCTCAGTGTGGTTTTCCTTATCTGTTAAATGGTCATATGTGCCTGATGCAGCTTTAAGATTAAAGGGAGCCGGGCGTGGTGGCACATGCCTGTAATCCCAGAGCTCGGGAGGCTGAGGCAGGAGGATTGGTGCGAGTTCGAGACCAGCCTGGGC
>PVJA010028262.1:0-27767 GCA_004027025.1 Myocastor coypus | reverse complement strand
AAAAAAAAAAAAAAAAAAAAAAAAAAAAAAGACTAAAAAAAAGAAAGATCTTTATGCACTATGAGATGTGAAAGAAGTGACACCAAGATTTGACTTCAATTAAAGTCTGATACAAGTATCCTTTCTCACTATGTAATATATACCTTCAGCACTGATGGTCAACCAAATTAAGTACTGAAGAAATCCAGTACAGAGATTCAATAGAATGGAGAGATCATGAGAATTTTTAATGTAAAATAATAATATTTATGCCGAATGCATTTATGAAAATTGTCAAATTTTAATTAAACTTGTTAGAAAAATAAATAGTATAGTTTTTATTTTAACACAGTGGTACCTAAGTTCACAAACTTAATTCTTTTCACAATCCTGGTCATGAACCAAATTGGATGATAACTGAGTCTAATTCAATAGTTAGGTTCAATATTCCTTTATGGGGAGATTTGATTTGGTTCTCATGGAAATAATTTGAATTTAACTCATCCTATGATTCTAGAAAAGATGGCCATGCTGATTTCATGTGGAAAAGATGTCCACATAGTGGTCCTCACCTGATGCAGAGTTCACAAGCAGAAATAAGCTTGCTGAAAACTTCTTTTTGCCAGTTAAATTGTTCACAAAGCATTCCTGATCTGAGGTACCAATGTAATTTGGTACCTAGATGTCTGTGCATTGACTTGCTCTTTTGTAGTACTGACCCACAATGACCAGTCATTTTCAATATGTTTTTTTTAATGAGCAGAATGTATTTATTAGGGGTATAAAAGCACCTGTCCAAGAGAGGGACAGGAAGGGGGTCCCGAGTGGGTGCACCCCAGGAAGCTGTCTCTTCCAGGGACTTTTATAGAGGAAAACTATGTGGTAATCCAGGTCTAAGGTAAATACCATGGAAACTCGCTTAGGTAGGCATCCAGTGGGACAAAACTATGGTCAACCAATGAGATTACAAGTACCACTGCTCAGGTAAAATTGATTAAAGCCAATACCGAATGGGGAAGCCAGTCACTTGGAAACAGGCATGAATATGAAACAGGGTCTCTTCCTGTTGGGGGTTGGATTAGTGACTCAGTTAGGCTCTTTTAAGGTTTTCAAAATACATAGTATATCTAATATAGCTTGGAGTAATAAAGAAATAAAAAACCTTTTGTTCACTCTAGCTTAATATGGTTTGACAAAATATATTATAGTGTAGTTATATTAGAGGATAGATCATACAAGTTTTTAAAACTATGAAGTAAACTATTTCCTACTTTTAAAGGCTCTCGCTTAAATTTGCTTTCTCACATGGAAGATCACATGATGATAATATTACTTTATATCTTTGAGGGAATTCTCCTAAATTCTATATATAAAGAAGTTGAGTCTGAGCGTAGTGCGCATGCCTGTAATCCCAGCACTTGGGAGACTGAGGCTGGAGGATAAGTGTGAGTTCGAGACCAGCTTGGGCTACAAAAGTGAGCTCAAGGTCAACCTGAACTGTATAGCAAGATCCTGTCTTAAAAAGACCAAAAAAAAAAAAAAAAAAAGTTAAAATTACTGCTTAACATGTATATAGCAAAGAGCTTATTAATGTGAGCAGCCATTGTTATTATGATTATTATCAAAAGCATGAATTCATTTATGAAATGATTAAACTTTCAAATGTAAATGGGTAGTTATGTCTGTAGCAGTTCTATCCCAGTTTTGAGTCTAGGGTTACTATGGAAAGACCTCATCTAAAACCAAGGCAAATACTTTTTTGAAAGGGAAGGGGACCCCTCCAAAGAGACGGAGGGGAAGGAGGCAAGAATAGTAGGCTAAAACAGGATTAAAGAAGTGTTACAAGCCAGCATCCGTCAGGAAATGTAAACATTATATACTATAAATATGTATTAGGTAAAAAAAATGGAAATAGAAAAAACACTAAAACCTCTTACAGTGTGTGGTGAATTAACCATTGGGCAACTTGTAACACCCCATTGAACTGGGCCAATATGGTGCTGGGTGTGGCAAGCCCACCTGAGGATTGCTGTTGACAGTGTAAAAGGAGAACTAGAGGGAAGACGGTGTGCTGTTGCTGGAGAAGCTCATCGCACTGGTCTTCTTGATAAGAACTCAGCTGTTGTCACCATGAGAGAAGTTTGGATTATCACTATTGCTGAGGATGGCTTCACTTTTGTTCAGGGAAGCTCTGGTCTTTACTTTAAAAAAAAATGTATACATTGAGTACAGGATCTCGCTATGCAGCTCAAACTCATGGTGATCCTCCTGTTTTCAGCCTGCTTGACACTGAGATGACAGGCATGCACCACCATGCTGGGATTTGGTGGCTGGCTTGGCAGGCTTGGGGCAGGGCTGGCAGGAATGAGGTGCCAAGAATTGAACCCTAGTCCTTGAACTTGGCACGCAGGCGCTTAGACCGCTGAGCTATCTCCCCAGCCCTGGTCCTTACTTTGAGTGTTGCTTCTTGGCTCCAGCACAGATCTCAGCGTTGTGGCACAGAACTTTCCCCCGACTGATGCAGACTTAGTAGCTTGCACCACTGGCCTATGGACCTTCCCAGTGCAGAGCTTTGGTACAGACTTGCATAAGACTTCTTCGTGTCCTTTAGGCTCCAGCTAGTCTCATGTAGGATATTGCCATAAGATTTAGGCTCTCAGCTTGATTCTTTGGGTCTCTAATACATAGACTGATCTTTTCCATTTCTTTATATTTGACTTTTTGGTGAATATTATAAAATGAACCTATAAATTAAGTGCCTTGAATTAGATGTATTCCCTTGCAAATCTTACCTATAACACAGTGCTGTGAGTTTGATGAAAAGTCATAGCTTAAATCTCTCCTGCCTTCCCTGAGATCTGCAGAGAATTTTAACTCTTTCCCAAAAGTGTTTTTGTGGGTATTATCTAGCTTTGGACAAGTTGCAGGTGGACTCCTTTGACTTTGTAAATACAAGGCATACAACCAGTGAGCAATTTAACCAGAAAGCTTAACACATTGTGAGTTGAATGCCAGCGTGACTAAAACATAATGAAAAGACAGACCGTCTTCTCAATTCTGCAGAAATGGAGGCTGGGGATGTGTGCTGACAGTGTCAGATTTGGACTTCAGGTTTAGTGGTGGCCCTAGCACTGGATTGAGGTCAGGGTCCGGGCTTGGCAGCCTGAAGCCTGCACACTTCTTGAGGGCTTAAGTGGGAATGGCCTGCATCTAAGCAGCTGCTTTGGAGCTCTTTATTGTGGGAAGCGAGGTTCTTGCCTGGGATCCAGTCTGGAAAGCCATCTGCCCCCAGGGATGCTGCGCCACCAGCCAGGCCTGCTTCATGCAGTGGAAACAGCTTGATAATCATTAACCTGGGCTGCAACCAAAGGTGGCACTGGAAGCAGACTTGTGTCTGGACGTGCCCTCTAGTCGGCGGCAGCTGAGCTGTTCAGCTTTGCCTTCTTTACAGACTTTGGCTGGTCGAGGTTGTGGCAATGAAGCAGGCTTGAGAAACAGGAATTGTAGCACGATTGGCCTTCCAGTCCCACCTGTCACAGCCTTAATCCCCGCAGCTCCTGTTCATCATTGCCAAGTTCCTGACTTGCCTATGCATGGGCGCCTGCTCTTAGAATTTTTGCCTTTCATCTACCTATTGGTTGCCCTGTTCATTCAGTACATCAAGATCTATAAAACTGTGTGGTAGTACCCCTACAATCACCATGTATCTTGTTCTTCAAGGAATTTTCATCTCTTCTATCATCACTTGGCCATGCTCATCGCAGGGATGCTGGGGAGGAGACTTGTGTGGGCACTCATCTCAGACACCACTAGGGCGGGTGCAGCATCCATGACTGACTACATGGTTCTGATAGCAACGCACTTGGTGCTGCCTACTATACATGGATGGGTGCTCTGCTAGACCCTTGTCAATCTTTTTCAGAGTGCTTCAGTCCTCAATCTCCTTTTCCTTGGCTACCTCTTGGTGTCTATATTCCTCTCTGCTGTTTGCACCAAGATAGCTGAGCTCACCTTCTTCTCACAGACTACAGCTATATGGTTCAGCACCAGGCTGTAGAGGAAAGTGCCTCAAATGTGGGCAGGTTGGCCAAATCCAAAGACGTCCTCTCCCTATTACTGGAGTCTCTAAAAGAACAGTTTAATAATAACAGTTTAATAATGCCACAGCTGCCCTCTGTCTGCAGATCTTATTCATAATGAAGTAGAATGTCTGAAAGCAAATTTCAACCACAGAATCAAAGAAGTGCTCTTCAACTCTCTTTGGTGCCTATTAGGTTGCATTTCTCCTTTTGTGTTCTGTGAAGAGCACCCGGTACTATGATGTACTCTCATCATTTGAGCATTTTTTTTTTCAGATCCAACAGACACCTGTATTGAAACTTTATTACAAAATTATAAAGCAGAGCTCTGTAACAAAAAAATACATATTTGGGTATGCTTTAACACCCAAGTAAGTCTGACAGCATCTTAATATAAGCCACTTGAAATGACACACTGACATCCAGGAGATTTCAATAAATTGGTACAATATATACTGAGCACTAATTCCTGTACAGCTTATTAGTTTGGATTGAACTATCCCAACATATGAACCAGTTAGCTGTGCAAGTTTTTAAAAAACAGGTCTCAATTGAAATCTCAAAGCAATCACAGCAAAAGCCACAGAATGATTGGAATTATTGTTTCCATGATAATTAAGACCAAGGATCCATGAGGGATAAGAGGGAGGACTCAATAAAAAGCCAGGTTTTCTTCTTGGGGTTATTAACTGGAATGGAATCTTGAAACTGCCAACTTTTATTTGGTGTAATAATAAAGGTAACAAAAAAAAAAAATCAAGGGTGGTTTGACACCTTGTTTCTCAAAAGAAGACTTTCACCTAAAGATAGATTTAAAGGCAAGTTCCTTCAAAGTAAGTAAATGACATTACTCATTCCTGCTGAGTTTACAACCAGCCATCAGTATATTATTTTCAGTTCCTGTCTAGGAGGAAGTTGGAGGCAGGGGAGGTAAGGCTTCAGCAGTCTTAGAAAGCAAGTTGTAAGGAGGGGGGAAAGCTGGCGTAGCTTATTCCTTGAAGTTATTGCTAGATCTTAACTACATTACATATGCACAGACCTGTTTCATAGTAGAACTGAGGAACAGCTGATCCAGTGAGCCTTTACTAAAGTAGTAGGGGTCAAAAACTACAGTACTTACTGTCCAGCAAGATAAAAGGTAAGCCTTCAGTGGAAAATGTCTATTCCCCAATTCCTACAAAGGCACTCAGAATGAGATCATCTGGACTTAGTACAGTGTTGAGGTAAGTGACCTAGCATTCCACTGACAACTATTCCATGAAATTAATTTCTCCTGAAGATGTTTAGTGGTTGATGGAAGGAAAGCCTAAGTATGTACTAACATAATAGGCCCTGGTTGAGGTTTCCCTCTGCTTTGCAGTCTTTTGGTCCTAGTCTAGACAATAGGTATGGGGGACATGGGAGGGGCAGTCTGCATAGTTCATCTGCTCTATCAAACCTAAGCCCTACAGCTTCTCCAGAGCCAAAAGAGGGCTCAGGCATCACCACTCATTAGCTGGTCCTTTGTAAAAGGGCTAAAAGATCTGTCTTGCCCCCAAATCAACAGACTGAGAAAAAAATGAAAGTAGGGACTTGATCCATAGGCAGAATTCGAGCCGGGCGTGGTGGCGCATGCCTGTAAACCCAGCACTCGGGAGGCTGAGGCAGGAGGATCAGTGTGAGTTCGAGACCAGCCTGGGCTACAAAAGTGAGCTCAAGGCCAGCCTGAACTGCACAGTGAGACCCTGTCTCAAAAAGACCAAAAAAAAAAAAAAAAAAAAAAAAAGGCAGAATTCAGCCTCATTCAGTATTTTCTAGTACCTCTAAGTTCCTGGGCCATAAACCTCTGTATTCCAAGAGCTTTATAAAAAGTTCAAGAACTCCTTGGGCCAGGGAGATAGCCCAGCGGCATTAAGTGCCTGTCTGGTGTGCACAAAGTTCTGAGGTCAATTCTCCAGTATTGGGAGAAAAAACTCCTTGCCTGTCTCTATGCTTTTGGTGAGACCAAGATTAAAAACCTTGTTGGAAAGGGTAGGGATCTCATTAGAGTGTTTAACGCCCCTTCCTATTAGGCAAAAAAATTCAGAAGCCAAAATTAAGCAGAAGGTCACTGCCCCTACCCTACGCTTCCCCCTTATAATTTGAAGTTAAGGATTGTGCAGTCCAGTCTCAAGAAAAAGCAGCAGAGATGATCCATGCACATCCCTTGCAGACAGATTCTGGAATTTCTCAGCAGTTTGGAAACCAGATACTTGGTTGTCCCCCAGGGTTAGGTCACAAGCCTGATAGCTTACAGTCCCAACACTTCAGGGAGTAACTTGAAATAATTGTTATTTTTCTATAGCACTTATGTTTCATTTCTCACCAGAGGAAAGTTAACGGTTCTAAATTCAGTCTTAAGGACCACGGTTGGTCTGATAAGCTAACATTTTTGGTCCAAAGAAATGGGTTTTAGGCAAAATATAGCAACACACTATAAAGATGTTAAAGCATAGAAAGCTAGAGAAACCAGAATTTATATCCAGATGTGCAGAAGAGGAAGGAACCATTTCTAGTAGACTTCTGATTGGCGAAATGCAGGCAGGCATTTTCAGGGGAAGAGTGGGGTACAGAAGAGTAAAAATTTTCTAGGTTCTCAGAGGAAGACAGACACAGTCCAAGTTGTGGAGTCCTTTGTTCATCAGTTACCATCCTTACTCCCAAGGTCACTGAAGCAGGCACTCACCCACGTGATCTGTAGCAGTTCCCACTGGCCTCGGCCACTCTGCCAGCCAAGAAGGGCACTTATGCCAGATGAGCACATCCAGGGATGACACAGCATCTTTGCTTGCCCTCATCTTGGGAACACTGAAAAACTTCTGTTAGCTGGCCTCTGCCAGCTGATCAACCCTGAGCCCAGCCACCCTGGGCGAGATCCCTGTAAGGCACTAATGCAGCAGTGCAAGCCCTCAGGATCGGAAGACGTGCACAGCTCGAACCACATACTGCCGGCAGATGGGGCACTCATTCTTGCGCTTGCCACACTTGGTACAGGTTACCATGTGTCCACACTCCAGCAGAACACAGTCAATGGGTGAGTCCATGCAGATCTTACACAGGTTCTCCTCTAAGCCAGATGGCACTGCTCCTCCGTTTTGGTCTTCAGCGCCACACAGTAGATGCTGGAGTCCTTTCTGATCCTTATACAGCTGGGTCACCCTCTCCATCAGCTCCCACTTCTCACAGCAGCCCTTGTAGTTGACAAAGTTGCGAGCCAGGATTTCTTTCAGCTGCCACACTGTTAGGCCTTCAATGTCCTCCAGGTGGGTCAGTTCAGACAACGAGGCCCTACGGCCTGGGACAAAGCTGTCCTCTGAGTCAATGGACTGGGTCTCCTCCTCAGCAGGTGCTCTGGCTGTGCCCTCCAGGTAGACGGGCTCTTCTTGGTTCTGAGACACATGACCATTGGCCTGCTGATGCTCCTGAGCCTGGATCGGGGGAACAGAGGTGGCTTGTGCAGGTGAAGCAGGGAGGCTGGGTGAGGTAGGAGGTACTGTGCCAGGGTGAGGCTGAGTCAGGAAGGCCTGCTGCTCAGGGAAGTCCCGGGATAAGCTGGGGCCATGAGTCCTGGCCTCCTCAGAGATTACAGGCTGCTGACCAAGCACCAAGAACACCAGCTCTTCCTTCTCCCTGAAGATTTCAGTAGAGATGTCATGGAGGCTGAGGTGGTCCCTCAGATCCTTCACTTTCATCTTCATGAGCTCCTCCCACTGAAAGGCTGTGGCTCTGAACCGTTGGCAGAGGAGGCAGAGGCGGGGCCCATTCCCCTCTTGGCTTGAACAGGTCATGCAGAAATGTTTCTTACAGTCCAGGCAGGTCTGCTTCCGGGATGTGCTCACGAAGTGGGCCCCACAGGCCTTGCAGCTGGGTTCTGAGCCGGTCGGGGAAGGGAAGGAGCTGTATCCAGGGTTGGAGTAGGCCTGTGCTCTGGCTCCCTGGGGTGGTGGGATTTCCTCAGGCTGTCTATCCAGGCAGAACCAATTGCAGCAAGTTGCCCACATGATAAACTCTACCGGCGGCCCAGCGCGCACCTGGGAGGGGAGGAAGGGAAGAAGGGAGGGGAGAGGCCGGATCCAGGCTGCGGATGCCTCAGGAAGGAGGGTGGCAGAGTCTCCGGGCCAGAGGGGCACCGGGGTCGGTCACGACATCCTCACAGGCAGCCCCAGGAAGTCGGCCCCCCCACCCATCCCCGGGTAGTCCCCATTTGAACATTTTATCATGATGTGGATAAATCCTTTTGTCCTGCTCACCACGCAACTGCTGCCATCCAAATACTGTGATTTGCTACATAAGTCCGATGCACACCTGGGCAAGTGGCACAAGCTAGAACACGGATCCTACAGCAATGCTCCATAGCACATTTGGTCAGAAAATATAGAACGACTTTGAGGAGTACTGGCATGGCGCAGCAGATGTCTATATAGAGCCAAGGGGACTTATAACATGGCAGTGTCTTTAGATATACCCCATGCCCATTTTTGTTTCCTGTTGCATCATCCACTAAGGTTATTAAACCTACTTGTCCTTATTGAAGGAAGTGTCTTCTACCAGCTCTATTTCTTACATGGTCAGAGACATGGAACCAGAGTTTCTATGGCTCTCATCCTCTTCAGCAACTGCTATGTTTTATTTAAGCTCCTCTGGGACAGAATACTATGAGGAAGGACATATTCCTACCCACTTAGCAGTTAGAAACTCAAGGTAAACTGGGTTGCCTCTCAACAAAGAGAGAAAGCATGGGTAAAAATATTTTCATGCATTCTACTTTTTTCTTGAAATTTTTAGAATATTTAAGATATTTTATGCTTTATATACATTTATGTTTTGAAGCCCAGGAAGTGTAAGAAATATTAAACATATCTGTAAACAAGGTGATATGATCTTTCATGTGTTAGTGTATTGAGTAATATACCTCTGAAGAGGTATGTCTCTCCAGTAAAAGAATTGCTTGTTGCAAGAGATGAGAGAGAGACAGACAGACAGACAGGCTGACGGACAGACAGACAGATGGACGGACAGAGACAGATAGACAGACTAGCAGAACTCAAAAACTGAATCAGGGTTGGTCACTTGGTCACTTTCCATTATTATCTGTATTTAGCCTTCCTGAATCCCAGCTGCGCAGCTGGAGTACCAGAGCTTATCCACTGTAGCAGGCTTTGATACTCCTTCTTCCTTCATCTCTAGACTGCCAAAGAAACTATGTCTCAAGTTCTTGGTTTTACTCATGAATTTTCAAATATCTTGAAAGGAAGAACAGAGCTAAATGCTCTATGTCTATGAAATTTCTAAGAAAATAGCTAAGTCCTTCATGCTTTAAAATATTTTCAAGCAAATCTTCATTTTATTCTATGATACTCATATCTATGGCCCAGCACAGTGGCATATGCCTGGAATTCCAGCATCTGAGAGACTGAGGCAGGAGGATCCCTGGAGTCCAGCAGTTGAAGAAAACCTTGGGCAATATAGGAAGACTTCTGTCAGAAACAAACTAACCTAAACCCTTCCAAATTTCTAATTGTTCTCAGTAGGAAGCTTTATATGAAATAAAAGAGCCCACAAACAAAGGCAGAGCTATATTTCCTATCCTTTTAACTAGCAATTTTCAGCTCTGAATAAGTCTTTCTTCTCCTTTACTTCTAGTTTTTCATTTATCATATTTTAGCTGATATCATCTAGTACCAAAAAACTAATTTTTGCCCAAAAATATTTAAGATTTTACATTTATTTTTTTCAAGACAAATATTACTGCCTTTTCCATTTCCTCTCAGGCAGTACCTCAAAGAAATTATTCCTATAACACATACCACTTCCTGTAGATGAAAATATTTTGACTGGGTCCCATTACTGATATAGTTAAGCTGTTGAAGATGCCTAACTGTGGCCCTTAGGTGCCTATAAATAAAAAATCATTCAAATGTCAATAATATAATTCTTCTGAAGAAACTAGAAATCACCTTTATGAACTATATTGAGATTATTCCACGCCTTTCCATCTTTATTTGCCAGCTTTCTTATGCATTCTAACGTTTCCCCAATGTTCCTTCATTAGGAAAAATGGTGAACTGTGACAGATGATGATTTCTGAAAGACATTGTTTTCTCAGTGCAGAGTCAGAAAGAGAAGTTTATTATAGAAATGCAGGAACTCATGTCCATGAGGTAAGCAGACTTTTCTCCTTGCCACTTACAAGAAGGCAAGAAAATGATAAATCACTTCCTGCTTAAGCTGAGTATCAGAGGATACAATGAAGTATGATTAACTGATCAAAAACAAGGAAGCAGGTCAAGATCATTGTGCATAATAATAATAAAAACTGTATTAAACATAGATGAGTATTTCAATAATTCAAAAGCATCTCATGGGACATAGAGTAACTGGATCTATGGAGAAGGAAAAGATGCAGATACTGCTGGATATGACCTTGGAAGCAAAGGGCAGCAGAGGAAGGTTGAGGCTTCTTCTCTTCATCAGTCTTCCCAACTCCTATCAGTCTCTGACTGGCTAAACTGAACAAAAACGTAAGAGTCTGAAAAATAAGAATATGTAACAGTTAATGCTTATGGCTTCAAAGTGTAGGGAACTGATCTAAGGACAAGGATGCCATGCAATATATGCCTGTGGGGGGAAAATGCTATGCATTTACTGTAGGAAAAAATATGTGCTAATAATTCCAGAAATTTCATTTGAGCAATAGTCTTCTTCAGAAAAAAAATTTAAAAGTCATAAGACTGTGAGTATCTTAGCTTCCTTTGTCCTTGATGAAAAAAAAATCTGATATCTAAAGGAAGAAAAGATTTAGTTTTTAGCGTTTTCAGCGACTAATCAGGTTGCTCCAAGGTAGGGTAGCATATGGCAGAGGGACAGCATTTAGTTCATGGCTACAGAGAAGACAGAAAATCAGTGGGGGAGGGAGGAGGTGGAGGGGCAGATGGAGAGAGAGAGGTGGAGGAAGAGGAGGAAGGAGAGGGAGAGGGAGAGGGGAGAGAAAGGGACCATTCTATCATTTAAATTGTATGCAGGTTACCTGTCTTGTAGCAAGTGTAGCCCTCACTCCCATAATTCCAACACTGGACCACAAAAAACTCACAAACTCCAGATTCATCTGTCCCTTAAAAGCTCAAACCTTATGACTGCATGAGGATTTAGGGGGCCACCTAGATACAAACCATAAATGAGGTAGCTCACCCTACAGACAGTAAATAAATCAGGGGTAATTATTGAAAGTAGTAATATATTTTTCCATAGTTGCATGTGTGTTGGGCAAATCTTCATCTTAATAATGTTTATGTCATTCATTTTTACTCATTTTCCACAGAATGGTCATAATTGCTGAAGAATTTACAATCTTTCATAGGGCCTTTCTCACTGCATGACACACTATGCTGAACTTTGGCTATGAATTTAACTGTCTAATGCATGTTAAGATGTCTAATGCATGTTAAGATAGAGAACCCATCTGGTTTGTATGTAATATATGGAATAGTCAGTTTCTGTGAATAGCAAATTCTTTTTTTGTTGCTTTTTTTGAATAGCAAATTCTGAATGAGAATAAAACATAACTAGTTTGCATCTACAAATTTCTACTGAACATGTAAAATAGAGTGAGGAACTTAATTTTAAAAATATTTATTTGAATTGAAATAGCTACATGAGACTATTATTGCTAAAATGTAATAGCCTAAAACAAACACATCTATATAGTTCTGGAGATTAAACGTCCAATGTGAGGCTATAGGGCTGAAAGGAAGGTGTTGGCAGAGCTGCATTCTATCTAGAAACTCGAGCATGGAAGTCCTTTCCTATCTTCCGGTGGCCTCCTGTATTCCTTGGCTCATGGTCACATCATTCTTTCTTATCATCTGCTGAATTTGGCAGGTGGGCTTTAGTTTGCCCAACCTGAAGATGATGACAGTAATTTTGTCAGAAATAGGCCTTGAGCAGCAGAAGCTTGCTTGCACTTAAGGCAGAGATGGGGCTTTGTTGAATTTGGAAGTGCTAAACCCGAGACACTGGCCCCCATAGAAAAGTGGTGCACAGCTAATGTGGAATGAGCAGTTGGAGTGTAGAAGAAAAATTTAGATTAGCACTATGCATTTTAGATTTAGATGTTCATAGATAATCATGTTAGTTTTACTAGTAATTTGCACAATATATTTAACAGATATAAGGCTATGGCTACGGATTTCATCATTTAAAGAACATAGCTAAATTTCACAAGCATATCATTTAAAAGACTCTTGTGGTTTGAAAATAGCAAAGAAAGAAGTATGACACCCCCCCCATGTCATTAATGAGTGTCCTCTTTGAAAGCCACAAAATAAAGCATCAAATCTGCTTCTTCTGTCCTTCTGGTAACCTAAGCTAGAACCATGGAAATTCTTAGTAATTTCTCATTTTCCTTTAGCACAACCCTTTCTCAAATGAAGCTGATTCATCTGATCTTTTTAGTGCCTCAGGGTCAGCCTTCCTTCTTCATTGCTTTAGACCCTCATCTGATCTTGCCTGAATTGCTATCACCTCCGTTTGAACTTTTCTCCCAGTCTTTATTCTTACCCTGTAGTGAAAGTAATATGTTATTCTTAAAGTCTACTAATCTCTGTTCTAATCCTTCCACTTGCATATTTTCTCTGTTGTACATAACACTGATTTCAGAGATGCACTTGAAGAACTGGTGCTTTCCTTCCATTTGAGGCCGTACAGTGCAAAGGACTTAGTGTCAAGAGGGCGAAACTTGCATGAAGTTTCCATGAACTTGCCAACTAGGCAGGAGTCACTTGTGCCTCTTTTTACCAAGACCTCTATGGAGCAAGAAGCAATGCCGTTATTGCAAGTATAATTCAGTCTCATGATCAGGTGATAGGTTGCTGTTTTTGAATGTGGAAAGTGAAGCATATGCTTGTTACTCACTAGTATTGTCTCTTCTCTGCTGACAGACTATACTAGTTCAGATGCTGACCCATGGTCTTTCCACAGACACATCACTTTAGACCTCATTTATCAAACTAGCTAGGAAATTGGGCCCAAAAATCAGACTGGAGACCTTTAAAAATCATGTTAAAGCCATACTAACTTAATTTTTGCTACTTTGGTTGTATTTTGTGCTCTATTTTAAGCTGTCACTTTTTAATCTTCCTGATTTTATTTATTAAAAGATGAATGTTGGTACTAGAACCTTGATTCCTTCCATCAGCTGAACCAAATATGTGAGATGAAAGCATTGTAATTTAAAAATGCTGCCAACCAAATATAACTTCCCGGATACAAAACAAGTGGTCTAAAAATGGACCAAGGAATCCAATGGTTTGTTTCCTGGCCATAGTCCTGTGACAGTCACTGATTAAGAAAAATGTGATATGAAATGTTTATGGATTCAGTCAATATATTCTAATGCTTTCTTGCAAGGTAAGTTTAACTCTGGGTCTTTGTATGGGTGGTTGGTAACCCAATACCCAGAATACTGGCCACAAACTAGTGTGAAAAGTACTCCTAAACATCCAGGAGGTACTTTTTAAAGAGAGTAAAAAATAATATTAAAACAGAAAAGCTACAAATGATTCAGAATTTCACTTAAAAATATGAATTTCACAGTATGTATTGTAATGCATAGGGGTGACTTCAAGTTAATTGCACTTGCTACTATATATATGTTTGCAAAATTGGAAGAAGAAAGAAAATAAAAATAAAAAATAAAAAGTGCAAAAGAAAAAATAATTCTAAAAAGGAGACAAAACAAATTAAACCTCAACTGCTCCTTTCCACAGACCAGCAGAAATCCACAGTGCAGTTGTCCAAATCATCCTGCTCATATACATAGGCATATCTGTTTCCCCCATTCCCTCTCCTGTCCTTCCCCTCAACTCAGTAATTACTTCTTTTTTAACAGGTTCACTTCTTTCCTCCAGGATCTATTGTGCCCTTCAGGCTTTATTATATATTTGGGTACTCACACTTAGAAAACAATGCAATGTTTGCAAAAGTGGGTCTAATTTATCTCACTTAAATCTATAGTCTCTAGTTGCATCCACTTCCCAATAAAAGTCTCAAATTGATCCCTTTTGTATCTGAATAACACTCCATTGTGTAAAAATACCACACTTTTACCCATTCCTCAGTGAATGGGCATTTAGGTTTCTTCCAAAACTTAGCTATGACAAATTACAGTTCTCTGAACATGAGTACGCATATATCATTGTGTACTACCCAGAAGGGGATATAGCTGGCTTGAATGGGACCACCAATCCTACCTTTTGAGGAATCTCCACACTGATTTTCACAGTCGCTGTACCAGTCTACACTGTCACCAATAGTGACAAAGGTTTCTTTATTTTCCACAGCTCCTCCAGTAATTTTTTTGTTCTCTGACTTCTTGATGTTAATTCTTTATGGGGTTAGATGGAATCTCAGCACTGTTTTAAATTGCATATCTTGAATGACCAATGATGAGGAACATTTTTTCGTATATTTACTTGCCATTTGTATCTGTTCATCTGAGAAGTGTGTGTTCCTCTCAGATGCCCATTTTTGGATTGGGTCTTTGAATTTGGAGGCTTAAATTTGTTGATTCTTCATATGTTCTGTATAGAAGGCCTTTATCAGAGGGACAGTTGGCTATAATTTTTCCCAGTTCATGTGCTTTCTTTTTACTCTGTTGGAGACTACTTTTGAAGTTCCAAAAATTTTCAAAACAATGAGAATCCAATGGCTGATTCTTTGAAGTATTTCCTGTGGTTTTGATGTTGTTGTTGTTTGCTTATGAACTGTCTATCTATCCCTATGTCTTTAAGATTTCTATCTACATTTTCTCCAGGAAGTTTAGTGTTTCTATTTTAATCTTTAAAATTTTTGACCCATTTTGACAGTAGTTTAGTGAATGGTGATAGACATGGGTATAATTTTAAACTTTAGCTTTTGCAAAGCCAGTTTTCTCTAGCACTATTTATCAGAGAGGCTATCTTTCTCCCAGGGAACATGTTTGGCCACTTTGTCAAAGATAAGGGGGCTGTGTGTGCTTATAGTTGTGCCTGCATTTCTAATCTGTTCCATTGATCCTCATTCTGTTTTTTTCCAGCAACATGCTGATTTTTATGTATGACAGTAGGTTTGTAATACAATTTCAAGTCAGGAATTATAATGCCTTTTCCCTTTCCTTTGTTGTCCAGTGTTGCTTTTTGCTATTGTAGGTCTCTTCTGGTTCCAGATGAATTTTAGGAAAGTTCTCTTTTGCTCTGTGAGGTGTACAAATGGCATTTTAATCAGATTATTTTGAATTTCTATTGTATTTTGGGAATATGACTGTTTTTACAATGTTTATTCTTCCTGTCCAAGGAATATCTTTGCACTTTCTGAAATCCTTTTCCATATCTTTTCTCTAAGAATACTGTAACTTTCATTGTATAAATCTTTTACTTCCTGTGTGAGATTGATTGCTAAGTATTTTTATTTATTTGATATTATTTTGAAAGATGTATTTTGCCTAGTTTCTCTATAAGTGCCTTTATTGTTTGTGTATAAAAATACTAACAATTTTTGAGTGTTGACTTTGCTGTTGAACTTGATTATTAAGTCTACAGGACTCTTGGTAGAGTTTTGGGGGTCCTCTATGTAGGATATCTTGTCACCTGCAAGTAATGATAATTTTACTTCTTCTTTTACAATCATTATTTCATTTGTCTCTCCTGCCTAATTGCTCTAGCTAATGTTTCGAGAACTATATTGAGCAGGAGTGGTGACAGTGGGCATCCTTGTTTTGTTCATGATTTTTAAAGTCAAGTCTTTCCTAACTTTGAAATGAAATTTTCACCCATTTATCGTGATGTTGGATACAGGCTTGTCATAGATGGCTTTTATCAGGTTGAGATATAGACCATCTATTCTGATTTTCTGTAGGGCTTTTATAAGGAATGAGTATTGGACCTTGTCAAAAGATTTTTGTGCATTTATTGAGATGATTATGTATTTTTTCTTCTTCATGATGTTGATGCCGTATGTTACATTATGGGTTTGCATATTTTCAACCTTCCCTGCATTCATGGAATGAGTCTTACTTGGTTGTGATGTATAATCTTTTTGATGATTTGATAATTTCATTATGTGAATATTTTATTGAGAATTTTTGCATCTATGTTTATTAGGATGATTAGGCTGTAATTCTAATTTTTAGTTGCATCTTTCTCCAGTTTTGGTATCAGAGTAATACTTGCCTCCAGGAATGAGTTTGTGAGAAACGCTTTCCTTTCAATTTCCTTGACGAGTTTCAGAAGAGTTGGCATTAAATTTTCTCTAAATATTTCTTTTGTGGAATTCAGCTTTGAATCCATTAGGACCAGGGATTTTCTTTTTTGCTGCTTTTTATTATTTATTATTGCATTTTCAATTTTGTCTCATTATTGGGCTGTTTATACTCTGTATATGTTGTTGACTCAGCTTTGGCATTTCATATGCATCTAGGGAACTATCCATTTTCTCTGTGTTTTCCATCTTATGACAGAGTAAAGATTTTGGAGGCAGGTATTTTTGATCTTCTGAATTTCTCCAGAGTCTGTAAAGATTTCACACTTTTCATTTCTCACCTTCATTCCACCTAGGCTGATAAACCTAGGGTTTTGTCAATTATATTTATTCTTTCAATAAAGCAACTCTTTAATTCATTCATTCTTTTTATTATTTTCCTCATTTCCATTGAATTAATTCCTGCTCTAATCTTTATAATAATTTCCTGCCTTCTTTCAGCTCTAAGTTTGACTTCTTGTTCTTTTTCTAGGAGCTTGAGGCGCAGCATAAGATCATTTATTTGAGCTTATTCTGTTTTTTGATGTGAGAATGTATAACTACAAATTTTCCTCTTAAGACAGGTTTCATTGTATCTCACAAGTGCCAGTAAATTATATCTGCTTTTTCATTTTATTGTAAATATTGCTTAATATCTTCTTTAATTTCATCTGTGACTCATTCACTTTTTAGGAGGCTGTTATTTAATTTTCATGTGTTTATGGTGTTTTTGTACTTTCATTTGTCAATAATTTCTAGTTTCATTGTACTGTATGGTCAGATAGCAGGAATGGAATAATTCTGGTTCTTTTACATTTACTTAAGTCTGCTCTATGTGCTAGTCTATAGTTTATTTTGCAGAACATCCCACGTGCAGCTGAGAAGAATGTGTTTGCTGTTGTTGCTGGGTTGAGCACTCTGCAAAGGCCTACCAAGTCAATTTCTCCACAATTTTTTTTTTTTTTTTTTTTTTTTTTTGTCTTTTTGAGACAGGGTCTCACTATGCAGTTGAGGCTGGCCTTGAGCTCACTTTTGTAGCCCAGGCTGGTCTCGAACTCGCACCAATCCTCCTGCCTCAGCCTCCCAAGTGCTGGGATTACAGGCGTGAGCCACCACGCCCGGCTTCCACAAATTTTTCTTACTTCTGTTATTTCTTTGCTGATCTTTTGCCTAGTGGACCTATATATTTGTCAGAGCAGTATGTTAAAATTCCCTCATTACGATTCTATTACTGTCCAATTGATTTTCCATGACTGTTAAAATTTCTCTTATATAGGTGGATAATCCTACATTGGGTGCATACATACTTATAATTGATATCTCTTCCTCTTTTAGTTTCCCTCTAACAAGTATGTAGTAACTTTACTGCTTTCAGTCACTCTCGGTTTGAAGTTGATATTATTAGCCACTAATATAGCTAGCTCTGCTTTTTTTCTGGTTTCCTGTGTCATGCGGGATTGTTTCCCACCCTTTGACTTTCAGTCTGTGATTTTTCTTTAGAGTTGACTGTGTTTCTTGTATGGAACATATTGTTAAATTTTGTTTCTTAATCCACTCTACCAATCTATTTCTTTCCATTATTGAATTGAGGCTATTAACATTGGTAGTTATAACTGATATGTATTGACTTGTCTTTTTCATGTTATTTTCCTGCTACAAGTTCCATACTTTTCCCCTCTTTTTAATTACTTGGTCTGTTAGGTGATTGCTTTCTGTTGCTGTTGTTCTATGTCTTTCTAGAATATCTGTCAGTACTCTTTGGAGGGTTGGTTTCTTGGTCATGAATTTCTTCAGTTGTTCTTTGTCATTGAAGGATGTTAACTTGTTATTAAATTTGATAGGTAATTTAGCAGGGTACATCAATCTGGGCTGGAATTTATTTTCTTTCAGGACCTGAAATACTTTACTCCAAGCTTTTCTTAAGGGTTTGTTTTGAGAAATTTGTTGTGATTCTGATAGACTTTCCATTGCAGGTGATCTGTTTCTTCTAACAGGTTTTAATATTCTATTCTTTAGTTGAATTTCTGGGATCTTGATTATTATATGTCTAGGTGTTCATTCATTTTGATTATGGCTATTTGGAGTTCTATATGCTTCACTTATTTGTTCATCAGATTCTTTTCTCATGCTTGGGAATTTTTCTGCAATTACTCTAAAATAGTTTTTTTATGTGATATGTGCTGACACCTGCTGTTTCGTTGGCATCTATTATTATCTATTATTTTTATTTGTATCACCTTGTAGTTGCTGAATTTTTATTTCCTGGTTTCTTCTCAATTTTAAGAGATGTTTTGTTTCCCATTCATTAGCTGCACCACTGTTTTTGAGATCTGAATGTCTATCTACAGTTTCATTCCATCAGTTTTTCCAACTTTCAGTAGAATTCTTAATTCCCTGATATATGTTGAATCTGTTTTGTGCATTCTAATTCTTTCCTGTATTGTTTGTTCAGTGTTTTCATTATTTCTCTATTCTTTTCTATTTTTTTTAATCTATGTCTTCTTTAGCTGCATTGAACAACTCTTGCACTATTGTTGGCATTTGTTTTTGGACCAGAGAGGTTATTTCTGATATTGTTTCTTCTATTGCCTGATGGAATTATTTCTTTACTTTAGTTGCTATCTTTCAGAAATTTCAGGTGTGTGACTTCCACTTTTCTACGTTCCTGTCTCTTGGACTTGTTCTGGGTTGACTGAAAGATTGAGATTGCTTTTTGCTCCCGTGTTTTTGGCATTTTTTGAAGCTCCTAATAATCATCTGGACTAAGAAGTGGTGGGAAATTAGAGCAGCATGGGTTAGTAATTTTCCCACTACAGTGAGGAGCAGAGTAGGCCTCACCAAGGCTCTCTCTACTAGTGGGGTGATTGGCTGACGCTTTCCAAAGCTTCTGTGCAGGTGATGGTTGTAGGCTGGATTAACCAGGATCCCATAGGCTGTCCAGAGTCCTCACAGGCTCTGAAATGTTTCTACTGGCATCAGCACAAGCTCCACACCTATGCATTTGGTTCTATGGATTACAGCTCACCAGTTGTTGCATTCTGTCTCCTCCCATCCAATGATCATATAGTTTCTTCAATTAAATAAAGACGCTTTGTTCTCTCTAGGTTAGAACTTTACTGAAAATGAGGTAAAAATATTCTGAAAGATAAAATTCATGCATTATAAGCAAATATGGAATGGTTTACAGTCCTTTGGCTTATTCCTGTTCTTCACATGTCTCTTTTCTGTTTCCTTATCCTTTATCTTTTGTTACATGTCTCCTAATCCAAGAGGAAAACTCATCGCTTAAACCAAGAACAAATAGTGTGAACGTGCTTATTCGCACATTATACCGTAACAAAATCATGCATGACAAAACTAAATAAGGACGGTGTTTTCAAGCCATGCTGATGAATGTTAGCAGCAAAATCCAAACAACCAAGAGTAAAAGATTTCAAAGTTAACTACTGGCTCTTAAGTCAAGATTTCTCAAGCATTCTGTAAGGGTGGGCCTGTCATCACTTCATCTTTATGTGGACAGAGAGAGAGCTGGTGATAAAATCTTCACTCTTTCATTTATGAAAACAATGTTAATGTTCAAATACTTGCCAGTCACTGTTCTAGTTGAAATGTAATTATTTCCACAAACAGCAGAAAAGCCTCTATGGTTCTCAAATTTATGTTATGGTGAGATACATGGTTCACAACAAACAAATAACTTATATGGTGTATTAGTATGTGATAAATATGCTATGAGAAAGCAGAATAATAAAGTAATGTAAGAACTACTGTATATTTAAACTTTTGGTCCTAGGACCAGTGAAATAGCTCAGCAGATTAAAGCCTCAGCTCATGGAAATTAAGCAAACACAGGGACGGTGGTTCAATACCCAGCACCACATGCCATGTCAGTCCTGCCCCCAAGTGGGCTGAGCTGGCCAGAGTCTGGGAATAGTGGTGTATGCCTGTAATCCCAGCACTGGAGAGGCAAATAGCAGGAGGATGCCTTCAAGCCAGAACTGTGTAGTGAGACCCTACTAACATAGCAATTCCTTGTAAATATTCACTCATTTTCTTTATTTTGTTCAAACTAAGATTTCCTTAACAGGTATGTTGGCACACATACAATCCCAGCACTCTGTCAGGATGTGCAGTAAGATCAAATGTTCTTCCAGCTGGCAAATTAGCAATGCAGTAAGACCTTGTCTAGAAAGAAAGAAAGAAAGAAAGAAAGAAAGAAAGAAAGAAAGAAAGAAAGAGAAGAGAGAAGAGAAGAGAAGAGAAGAGAAGAGAAGAGAAGAGAAGAGAAGAAAAGAAAAGAAAAGAAAAGAAAAGAAAAGAAAAGAAAAGAAAAGAAAAAGTTGGTGGAGACATAGTTCAGTGTAAAGGCTCTGGGCTTAACTTGCAGTATCCCCTCAAAAGTTCTTTGTATATTTTAGCTGCTAAGAAATAATATAAAAATTAGAACATACTGTCACACTTTATGCGTGAATTATTGTATGCTAGGCCTCGTCTACATATAAACACACATATGCAGATATAACTATTATTCTCACAAAACTGATCTGAATTTACATGGCTGATAAGTTACAGGATTTAATTAAAGACTATGTACACTGACAGCCCTCAGTCAGCTTTTTCATTCACTATCCTGTGGCTTTGATTATGCCTGCTGTCCAGCTGAGAACTTGCTTAATAACCTCATCTGCCTTTGGAAGGCTAATTGATTGTCTCTTTTCTTCTTTCTTTCTTTCTCTCTCTCTTTCTTTCTTTCTTTCTTTCTTTCTTTTTTTTTTTTTTTGTGGGACCAGGGTTTGAACTCACAACCTTGCAGTTTCCAGGCAGGCATTTGTGCAATAGGGCTATCTTCCCAGCCCCTTGATTTTCTTTTAGAAAACCAACTGGTCAACTAAACTAGAGACCACTGTATTCTCCAAATATTGTGCTGTGCTTATCCCTCTGGGTTTCTTCTTATCATTATATTTGGGTCCCATTACTCAGCACTTTTAGGGTTCTAAGCTATGTTGAATTAAGAAGCCCAGAGTACCTGATCTACTACCAGAAAACCTGTTTTATCAGCTTAATTTAT
This sequence comes from Myocastor coypus, assembly GCA_004027025.1. Lineage (NCBI taxonomy): Eukaryota > Metazoa > Chordata > Mammalia > Rodentia > Myocastoridae > Myocastor > Myocastor coypus. The sequence goes on along the minus strand of PVJA010028262.1, from coordinate 6,353 downwards.
TATGACCTGCTGCAAGAAGGGAGAAAACATCTTAATAGAATGATAGCAGCATATCAGGAGGAGGAAGCTAGATGAGGTTTACATTCAAATGAATTAAAATAACACTTTCAATTTAGAGAGTCAATTAAAATTAGGCAGTTTCATAGTTGTAAAGAAAACCTTCATGATTTATTTGACACTTTTTATGGATCTGTGGAAAGCCTGGAAGTAAAAAAATAAAGTCATTGATAATGCCAAGTCTCATATATCCCAGGCAAATATTTTCTGAAACAAGTAGATCATTTTGATAAATACTGTGTGTTATGTAAGTTAAACAGACATGTACCATCAATTCTTAGCATTTTATTCACATCCCCTATCTTCTGGTCAGAGCTGTTTACCTAATCCTCCAGACTTGCTCAAGTATGATGATCCCTGAGGTTAGTTAAAATAATATTCTTAATTTTGACCATTGATAAATGTGGATCCTTCATTTAAACATTTTTACCCAACTATTGCTTGATTCTTACCTAGAATAAGTAATTTCAAAGAATTTTTTCTAATCTCAGAAGAAAATATCAAGAAATACTCACATAATGAGATTTTGATATCTGTCTATTAAAAAGCAAACCCAACTCATGAATGTACTCTGTAGACCAAGAAGATAAGCTATGATCTCCCTCAGCTAAACCCATGATGGACTCACTATTTTAGATTAAAGAAGCCAACTCTTGGAGCTTCGTGAAAGGAAGAAACACATTCTGGAAAAAAAATTACATGAGCGTGAACTAAAATTGCTTGGAAATGGGAAATTAGTGATGTAAGAATATGTTTCTTGAAAGGTATTATCATTTGTAATTTTGAAAACCTAAAAAGCAATTCATGCTGTTTATTCTTCAAAATAATCATACCAAAGGATTTTTGTTAACATCTGAGCAAAAACAATGCATTTTCAGGAAATATTCTAACCACATACTTTCCCAGGTACGTTTTCTGTTTCTGTTGGTGATTGTGAAGAAGAGTCACAGTGACATGTTAAATTAATACACTACCAGGACTAACTTGTGCAATGCTAAGCCATCCATCCACACCAGGAAGGGCTTCTTATGCACTATTCATGTTGGCAAGAGCATTTAAGAGGAACTACTCTAAGGATCCAGTAGGATGCTTCATGAATTGCACCTCATGAAATTAGAAAGTTTAATTCAGTTTTACTCATCTTCATGTATAGAATTCTGTAATAGTCATGTTTGAATATTCACATCTTGATAATAGTAAACTTACCAATCTATGAATAGTAGTTGTTCTACCCACTGTTTCTTGGTCAAAGCAAGGCACATGGCCAAACTCCAATTCCATGGGTAAAAATATAGTGTTGACTCACTTGAAAGGGTGGTGATAAACAATTTTAACACAATGGGAAAGATAAGTGTTGAGAACAATAATCTGCCATGGTATTTCAAGAAGACTTTGTTTAAATAGGCTAAACAAGACAGTAGGGCATATTAGCGTTTGGAGACATTTTCTGAAAATGATTTGAAAATACACAAGTTTGTCCTGATTTTTTAAATTTTATTAATTTTAATGAGAAAGAAATAACAATGAGAGAGTTTTAAAACACATTAGTAGGGCAGCCACAATAATTAATGCAATGCATATTGTTGTCTTCATAGTATTTGTTTAGCACACAACATGCAGACATGATAACTTTTCTCAACACTATTAGTACAAACATTAAACTAAGAGAAAGTAATTGTATGTATAGTCCCATATTTCATAATAGTAGTGGGTTATTAGAAGAACTGGCAATGTCAGAAGCTGTTGACTTGAGCCTTTTTCAGCTCAGCATTTAATATGGCTTTACTTTTTATACTTGGTGGTTAAAGTTTAAAAGTTATGTACTCGGATGGATTACAACTGGTGTTCAACTTGTAATACCCAGAAGAACTGAACCAGCATGGGGCTGGGTCAGGGGGACCTACCTGAGGGCTGTTGCTGGCAGCATGAGGCAGAACTGGAAAAGAAGGGCAGCTGTTGTGAAGCTGTTGGAAGCTGTTGGTTCTCCTGGAGGAGCTTATCATCCTTGCTTTCCTGATGAATGCAGCTATTCTCAGTGTCCAAGGAGCTTGGGACCTTGGTATGGCTGAGAATGGCTATAGTTCATTTTGGGAAAGCTATGGCCTTTGCTTTGAGCCTTGCTTCCTGGACCCAGAGAAGCTGATGTATATCTCAGTCTCCAGGAGAAGCTTGTCATGTTGACTTTCCTGAGGGGAGCTCAGCTTTCCTCATCAAAGGATCCAAGGGTCTCTGACTCTTACCTTGAGCATCTCTTCCTGGCTCAGTGTAGATCCCTCAGCCTGCTAGCACAGCTTCTTCATGTATTTTAATCATAATTATTAATGTTATTTTCTTTTGTTATAACTTTTACTGGGTTAAAAAATGTATCACTAAAATGCACTGTAGTTTCTCAATTATGCTACTTTGAGCTATATTAACTACATTGACTCCAGTTTTTTTAGTCAGTTTTTACTACTTTCTGATTGTCAGAGTACTAAAATGACTTGTATTTTAAAAAGGAGAAATTCCTAATTTCATAGTACGTGCGCACACACACACACACACACACACACACACACAATAAGAAGTCATTGATATGTTTACAGCTATCCAAAGAAATCACTGTGCGTGTTTGTAAGCCTCAATTTTTTATTCCTTCAATTCTGTTCTCAGGTAGTTTTTCATTTGGTAGACATCACACTGTTGAAACTTTTTCTGCTCTAACTTAATATTTACCAAATATATCCATATATGTTCTTAAAACCAAAGAAGAAGGCCAGGTAGATACCTCAGCAAACTAAATGCCTGCTTACACAAGTGCAGAGACTGGTATTCAATCCCTAGCACCGCATGCAACACCAGCCCCAGCCCCCGGGCGTTCTGGACTCGCCACCGAGTGCAGGCATGGTGGTGCATGCCTGTAATTCCAGTGCTGGAGAGGCTGAAAACAGGAGGATAAGTATGAGTCTGGGCTGCCTAGTGAAATCTTGTACAAAAATCTCAACAATGTGTCTCTGAAAAAAATGAGGTATTACCACTGGTTTTAATCACATGATTGTACTCATCTATCTCTGGATGTCAGTGCCAAGTAAAATTTCCAAGAAAGCTGCCAGCGCTTGAGATGAAATGGTAGCTAAAAGAAAGATAAACAGAGTACCTGAGCACCTGTGTTTGACAAATAAAAGTCTTTAGTAGCAACTAGGCTTTGAGGAATTCTACCTTACATAGCAAATATAGAATAGATATTTCCATCTAGGCTGAGACAAATCTAAAGCAAGAATTAGAAGGAGCAGTAGGACACAATTATTTTTGTACTATACAAACAGAATTACTCATTTATAGCTGTACTTTCCTAAGAGATATAAAAACAAATATTATGTTTCAAAACAACTCATTGTGGCCAGCTGCAGCTGATAGATGAGTCGGAATTTTGGTATTCCACCCCAACAGCTTCTCACTGCAGCTAGGAGAAGATCCTCTGCTGTTGGCAACCATACCAGTAAGCAAGGGAGTTATTTTAACCAGTTGCTGACAGTGGTAAGCATTCATTCTATCATTCCATTCTATCGTTTCCTCATTTCAGTTAATAGCATGGTGCATTAGCACCATGGTATAGAAACCAACCTCTAGACTAATACTTAAAATGTATTGACATTTTCCCAGGAGTATGGAGTGAGGTTTTTTTTTTCACAATATATAATCCCAGGCAGATAAATTAATTAAGATACTGTTTTTAATAGCCGGGCATGGTGGCGCACGCCTGTAATCCCAGCACTCGGGAGGCTGAGGCAGGAGGATCCGTGCGAGTTCGAGACCAGCCTGGGCTACAACAGTGAGCTCAGGACCAGCCTCAACTGCATAGTGAGACCCTGTCTCAAAAAGACAAAAAAAAAAAAAAAAAAAAAAAAAAAAAAAAGATACTGTTTTTGAGTTTCACTTACCTCCCTCCTCTATTTAGCTGTTATCATTTTCATTTTTATACTTGTAATCCAGGGGTTGGAGTAGATGTAAAATGCACAATAATAACTGTTTCTATTGGGCTTTGGGGTTTATTCCTATTCTATGTGTTTTTAAATGTCTCATATGAGTGAGCTTGGGACTTCTTTTTCCTTTTCCACAATATCAGAAACAACAGAGATGCTGAGGAGTTTATCAGGTTTCCTTTTTTGTGACAGTGATGTTTGGTTAGCTCTTCTGATAGGGATAGCTGAAAGAAATATGAGATGAAAGGGAACACATGCAAAACAAAGGGTTTAAAAAATAAACATATAGCTTCCTCTGCTATTCCATAATGTATCTCTAAAAAGAATGAGGTATTATTTAATTAGAGTTTCACTAGTTTCACAGAAGTGTATTAGAAACCAATGATGCCATGAGCTTTTGCCTTCTTAAGATGATAGACCATTGTCTGGGTACTGATACAGCATTAATGTTGTCAAAAAATTCAATGCTTGACTAAGAAGATGGCTCAGTGCACTGGTGCTCCTGGTTGGGCAAGCTTGGGCAGGAGCAGGGACCACGGTTTGATCCCTTACACCACATGCCATGCCCGCCCTAGGCGTGCTGAGCAGGCCGGAGTCCAGGCATAGTGACTCATACGCGTAAGCCCACCACTGGGGAAGCTGGAAGCAGAAGGATCACCATGAATTTGAGCTGTGTAGTGAGACCCTGTAACAACCAAATACATTAAATAATAATACGAAGAAGAAATTCTGACAAGCCGAAATTAGGACAGGCATTGGCAAAATATTACCTTAGCTGGGCAACACACTTGATGTGTTTGTAGCACACAGTTTCACAAAGCTCTGCATTTTTCTATTCTATTTTCTCAAGAGCTTTGAACTACAAATTTACTATTCCCATGTGCCTGACTCTTTTTTGTTTAAATTTGGAGCTAAACTCTTATTATACTGATAAAGCTCACAAATTTAAATGGGTATGAATGGCAAAGAATAGTCTTTTACCAATTCTTTTAACAGGAAACTCTAAATAAAATAAATGTCATTTTAAAAGGGAGATCCCAGACACAGCAATATGCTGCTTAACAAGCAATCAGAATACTATTTAGCATGGTTCTTTCTTGGAACACTCAAATCACAGCCACCAGGTGACTCCACACTGATTGTTTAAAACTCTTTCTTGAGGTATGATCAAAACATTTGTGCTTGTGAAATATTCTGCTAGTTTGGCTTCAGAGATTGTGTTTTATTTAAACCATAGAAATGATATGTATTGGTTCTTGAGTAGCTGCTTCCTGTTTTAACTTTTAAAATTATCAACCTAGTAATAATTACTATTATTGCTTTCACTCTCCCAACATATATATTCATGTTCTGAGTGTTACGGATGTGCCAGGGACTTGTGGAAAGTGCCTTTCTGTTCCATCAGGGGAGAGAACATTAATAGGATAGCACTCAGCATCTCTTAGAAGGGTGTGGAGATTTCCCAAAGAACTGAAGTTTGAAATTCCATCTGATGCAGCTATCCTCGGTGAGAACCGCAGAATGAAAGGCATCGCACTGCAACACCACAGGCACAGCAATGTTTATGGCATCACAGACCATGTAGCCGAATCCTGGAAACACGCTGTACCCCGGCGAGCAGGTGTGTGGATAAAGAAATTACGTTATGTGTGCATCATGTAATATTACTTGGCTATAAAGAAAGACAAATTTGACAGATTTGTAAGCAATGGGATGTACCTTGAAAATATAATGCCAAACAAAATACATCAAAAACACAAGTTTAAATATGGTGCAGTATCTCACATCTGAGTAAAGTAAGACAAAAGTAGAGGGAAGATAGAATGAGACAAGGATCAATCTCTCACAGATTAGGGGGTTCTGGGGACAAAGGGCAAGGGAGGAGGAAAGGAGAGGGAGCAATAGGCAGAGTGAAGTTAGGTGAGGTACAGTGCCTTTTTTTTATCCTACAGCTGGCTCAGCTTGCCCTGGGAGTGGGGCTGGTGCAGCGTGTGGTGATGGGGATCGAACTGCAGTCCTGTGGTGGCCTATGCTTTCCTAAGCAGGCACTTTAGACTGTTGAGCCATCTCACAGGGCCCAGGTAGAGTATCTTAATAACCTTAATGAACATGAATATTCTATGCCATAAACATGAGCTAAGATTCACAATACCAAGAAGAATGAAAGGGAAGATAGAAGAATTAGAGGAGGAGGCTAGAGAAGGGAAAGGATTAAAAAAAGAAGCTGTAGGGCCTGGCAGGATGGCTCAGTGGTCTAAAGCGCCTGCTTAGGAAAGCTTAGAGGGCTGCAGGGACCGCGGTTCAATCCCCAACACCACATGCTGCGCCAGCCCT
>PVJA010028261.1:0-27569 GCA_004027025.1 Myocastor coypus | reverse complement strand
AATTACCTATCCGTTATTTTTTTTTTCCCATTGGTCTAGCTATTCACTCATTTCTGTTTTTGTTTTGAGGCAGGGTCTCACTATGCAGTTCAGGCTGGCCTTGAGCTCACTCTGTAGCCTAGACTGGTCTCCAACTTGTAATGACCCTTCCTGCCTCAGCCTCCTGAGTGCTGGGATTACAGGAGTGCATCACCATATGTCTGGCTCTATCCATTCATTCTTTCTTTGCTTTACCTATCCATCCATCCTTCATTAATTTATGAACGTCCCACTTATTAATTTACCCAACCTTTCATTCATCCATGAAAGCATATTGAACTTTCAGTGAAATCATCCATATATCCAACCTTTAATTTATCCACACATCCATCTATCCATCCATCCATCCATCCCCCCATTCATATACCGAATACTGCACTGAACCATCCACCCACTCATCCTTCCTCCTTTAATCTACTCATTCATTGATTCATCACCCATCCACCTACCCTTCTGTCCATCTGTCCATCAGTCCACCTATTACAGATCCATGCTGTTTTTTTTTTTTTTTTTTTTTTTTTTTTTGTGGGACCAGGGTTCAGACTCACGACCTTACACTTGCCAGGCAGGCACTTCTGCTACAGAGCTCTCTCCACAGCCCCAATGTTTGCATTCTCTACTTACTGTCCCATCTATCACGTTTGCATCCTTCTGTTCACTCACCGAGAGCCCTTCTAACACTGAAGCAGCCCTCTTTCCACCCATCCATGTGTATGTTTACTATTCTCTCTCTCCCCCCTCTCTCTGTCTCTGTCTCTCTCTCCCTCTGTCTCTTTCTGTCTCTCTCCCTCTCTCTGTCTCTGTCTCTCTATCTCTCTGTCTCTGTCTCTGTCTCTGTCTCTCTCTCTCTCTCTCTCTCTCTCTCTCTCTCAGTGCTGAGCTTTGATCCCAGGGCCTACAGCCTGAACTACATCAGCATTTATTTCTTCATTTTTAAAAATTTATGTAATACCAGGGTCTTGCAATGTAGTTCAACCTGGTCTTGAACTCACTATGTAGCTGAGGCTGGCCTCAGACTCCCAGTGACCCTGCTGCCTCAACCTCCCAGAGTGCTGGGATGGCAGGCGTACACCGCCACCCCTGGCTGGTGGGCCTTAATGTGGGTGACCAACGGCACTCACAGTACTGCCCTTAGTATTGTCTGCCCCAAGTAAGCCTCGGGGCCCATTACCCAGGCCCTGCGGGGCATTATCTCACACAGATGACAACCCTGTTGGCACCGGAGATGCAGCTCAGGAAGGGAGGCCAGCTGCCTGGCCTTGAGCCCAGGCCTCTCTGCCCTCTGCTCTCTACACTGTGCTGACTCACCCGACCTGGGGTCTCTGCTTCTGGGTCTTCCTAGAAGTGCTTTGGAGACCAGGTGTCCTTGGGCTGTGCAGGAGAGGACATTTCTGCACGTTTGTGAATCGACCCACAAAATATGGCGTCTCGGGGTCTGGGTGGGAGGAACTGTGTTTCTGTGGTTGCCTGAAGAGGTACTTGACCTGGTGACAGTTAAAAATCTTAAATCCAAAACTTCCTGGCAGGTGCCTGTAATCCCGGTGATCCAGGAGGCTGAGGCAGGAGGATTCCAAGTTGTAGCCCAGCCTGAACAATTTAGCAAGGTCCTGTCTCAAAATTAAAGCTCATACAGGCTGGGAGTAGAGCTCAGTGTAAAGGCCCCAGGATTCAATCTACAGTATTGGAAGGGCAGGCAAGCAAACTTGCTCTCCAGGGCAGAGGGTCAGAAAAACATCCTTCTCTGCCTTGTTTGTGTTTCTTCCCCTTCCCTACTGGCTTTTGTGGCCACGGGGTGAAATCACCCCAAATTCTCTACCCAAAGGCCACATCTTCTTTGATGTTGTGTATATGAAATGAGCAGAACAGGAGTAGAAAGCAGCCTGGCAGGGGCCAGATACCAGAGGAGGCGTTGGAGAGGGATGTACTGCTTCCTGGGGTCAGGGTTCTCCTTCCGGGGTACCAGGGTACTGGGTATCAGCACCATGAATGCGCTAGGTGGATTCTACACTTCCATAGAGGGAGCAGTTTACATATCTTACTTGGAGACAGGTTGTCACTAAGTGGCTAAATTGCCCAGGGTGGTCTTGAACTTGCGGTCCTCTTATTTCTGCCTCCCAAGTGCTGGTCCTGGGTTCAACTGCAGTTACAGGAAGGAAAATTCATTTAGAGATGATGTAAGGGTTCCCACTGGCCTGGGAAGGAAGCCCTTAAATCAAGGATCATTGCCAGAGAAAAAGAATAATGTTAGGAGAAAAGAAATTGCAAGTATTGATTGTTCTGAAGCCGGCCAAATAGCTCCGAGGATTAAAGCACCTGCGAGCAGGAGCAGGGGTGGAAGTTTCAATCCCGAGTCCTGCTGTGCTGGCCCTGACTCCAGGGTGTGCTGAGAGGGCAATTGAGACGGGCGTAGTGGCGCATGCCTGTAATCCCAGCTCTTGGGAGGCTGTAAACAGGTGGATCAGGGCTGGGGAAATAGCTCTGTGGAATAAGTGCTTGCCTGGCAAGCATATGGTCCTGAGTTCAATCCCCAGTACCGCAAAACAACAGCAACAACGACAAAAAACAAGTGGATAGTAGTGAGACCCTGAATACCCTGTAGAAACCTTCCCTAAAATACCTAATAATAATAAATATTGATTGCTCTGATCTTTGCTAAGCACATGTCTGGTTTTTATATATTTTTGGTCTTCTCCCAAACCATTCATGGCTCCCCACTGCCCGTGGGACTAGGCTGAAACCTCTTGGCACTGCCAGGTGTGGTAGCCCACACCTATAATCCCTAAACCTGGGAGGCTGAAGCAGGAGAACTGCTGAAAGTTTGAGGCTGGCCTGGACTACATGATGAGATCCTGTCTCAAAAAAGAAAAATAAAAAGAAAAAAAAGGCCTGGGGAGCTAGCTCAGTGGTCTAAGCGCCTGCCTGGCAAATGCAAGGACCCAGGTTCGACCCCCGGAATGGCAGGCCATGCTGGTCCCAGAACCCCAGGCACAGTGACACACATGTAATACCAGCACTGAGCAGGCTAGGAAAGCAGTATCACTATGAGTCCAAGCTGTGTGGTGAAACCCTGTACCAAATAAACAAATAGAAATCAGTTTTTAAAACTCTTGGCATGGGGCCAACGAAATGGCTCAGTGGTCTAAAGCACCTGCGGAGGAAAGTTAAGGCCAGCACTGCGACCGCTCCTCGATCCCTGACACCACATGCTGCGCACCCCCACCCCAGGGCAGGCTGAGCCAGCCATAACACAAACAAATATATGAGGTTTAAGAGAAATAAGTAAATAAATAAATAAATATTTTTTAAAAAAGAAAACAACTCTCAGCATGACGTTCAAGGTCTGCTTCACATTGAGGTTCATCTGGGCGGGGGGGGGGGGGGGGTCCCAGCCAGCTACTGCTGGCCTCTGCTGCCAGAGCTTGGCCAGCGTTCTGGTAGGCAGCTGCCAGTGACAGAGAAGGGCTGCATCAGCTAGAAAGCGAAGTGGAGAAAAATGCGTGCCAAATCCTGCCAGGCATAGTGGCACACACCTGTCACTCACGTGCTGCAGGGGACTGAGGTAAGAGCTTCTGCGTTCAAGTCCTGCCTGGGAGACTTAGTGAGGCCCTGTCTCAAAATTAATGGTGGTGGTGATGATGATGACGATGACAATAAGGCTAGTAATAAATGAGGATAATAGTAAATGAATATAAAGGACAGGGGATGTAGCTCAGTGGGAGAGCAAATAAATGTTCCTGGGTTGGAGCTGCAGTGCCAAGAGTAGAGGGAGAGAGACAGAGACAGAGACAGAAGCAGAGAGAGAGACAGAGACAGAGACAGAGAGATGGAAAGATGGAGAGATAGAGAGATGGAGACAGAAAGAGACGGAGAGAGAGACAGAGAGAGACAGAGACAGAGAGACTCTCTCCTAGGTGCAAGCAAATGGTCCCAGCAGAGGGCGGTACAGACTTGGTGTAGTGACTGTCAGCATTTGGATCAGAAGTGAAGCCATAAACATCCAAAATACTTCCTTGGGGCTGTCAAACCTTAGGGGTCAGTTGCACCTCTTCACTCTCAGTTCCATGGCTTGTGACCCAGTGTGGGACAGCAGACAAAATAGATACAAAATAGATTGGGCACTAGGGTTTGGGCATCTGGCAACTCCCTTGATTCTCTCTTCCTTTGGCTCTACTCCCTTACACGGATACAGAGGAAAGAAACATTGTATCCAGGTTATCCGGCACTGGTCACAAAGTAGATACAATAACTCAAGGGTCACTAACTGCCAGCAGGGCTTCTGAACCAAAGCTGGCCATCTGCCGCCCTGTCCAGCTGCCAAACACAGGGGCGGATGGGAGCCAGCTCTGTGCCACTCTGGGCTAATAAGAGAGGCACCAAACTGTCTCCCTTCCTTTCTTCCTTGCAGTACTCTCTACCCTACCTGTGGGGGTTCTAGCACTATTTTACATTCCCAGCCACTTTTTTTTTTTTTTTTTTTTCTGTCTGTTTGAGACAGGGTCTCACTGTACAGTTCAGGCTGGGCTTGAGCTCAGTTTTGTAGCCCAGACTGGTCTTGAACTCTCACCGATCCTCCTGCCTCAGCCTCCCAAGTGCTGGGATTACAGGCATGCGCCACCACGCCCAGCTTTATTTTTCATTTTGAGATGGGGTTCCCCTAAACTGCCCTCAAACCTGTGATCCTCCTGCCTCAGCCTACCAGGGCATATGGTGTGCTTTAAACCATTTCTGGAGGTGTACAGATCCAATAAGGTTAGGGAGCCCTACACCAGGAGCAGGCACTTGGCTATGGCTGGGAGCCCCAGAGCTGATCCCTTGGCCCTGAAAGCAGATGCGTTAAAACAACAACACTCACGGATTTTCTCAGAGACCTGTATTTGTAACAGAAACTGCTAAAGAGAAGTTGAAGATGGGCAAACAGCTAGGAGCACACACCTGTGATCCCAGCACTTGGGAGGCTGAGGCAAGAGGATCAGTGGGAGTTGGAGGCCAGCCTGGCTATACAGTGAACTCACAGCTGGCCTGGATTCCAGAATGAGACCCTGTATTTAAAAAATAAATAAATAAATAAATAAAAATGGGGAACTAGGAAGATAGCTCAGCAGCTGCCCAGCAATGTCAAGCTGAGATTTTTCTCCTGGAAGAAATTAGGTCTAGAAAAGAAAGGACAAGGGATTGAATCACCGTTAGACTCAATATTATTGAAGATACTGGCTGAGCCCCTACTGCGTGCCAAGGTTTGTGTTCACGATCCCCCAGAGGGGAGCAACAGTGATCCCTGTATCCTTGGAGCTTCCATTCCAGGAAGAGAAGATTGAAAATGAACTTAGCAACTTGTGTGTGCCAATCGGTAGGTACTAATGTGTGCTGGGGGAAGAGGGAAAATCTGAGGGGTGAAGGGCATTGGGGGGGTGGAGAGGGGAGCAGAACAAATGAGGTGGTCAGGGTCTGTCTCACTGTGGAGGCACAACTTGAACACAGAAGAGGGGCACCGATGCGGGGGGCAAACAGAAACACCAGCCAACACTGGGATTCAGAGGCGAGCACTGACCGGGAGCGTTCGGAGCTTATCAGCCCTGATCGCCGGGGCTTGCATTGCATAAGCAGGCAGGAAGTGCAGAGGCAGACTGGCTCGTGTATGCCGTGGGCGTCACAGTGGCCGGGTATGCATCGCAGCCACCAGCCGTTTCTCAAAGACCAGGAGCAACCAGAAGAGGAACAGGAGCTGTTACCTGAGGCGGGGGGCATTTTCTGCTACATCTTCCCCCTCTTTAACTTTCCCAGAAAATCTTTACTGGGCGTATTCCATGTAATCTTTTGAAATAAGGCCTAACCGGAAGGAACAACATTAGGGGCGACTAGCGATCCTAGGACGGGCCCTGGCCAAAGTCCCCAGGACTGAAAGCTATCTTTGCCAGGAGTTTGGGGCTTGGTTCTCTTATTCCAGAGCCTCCTTCTGGGCTGACCCTCACATGGGAAAGAAGGAGGCCATCTTGGTCTAGGAGGCAGTCCAGCGGGTCCCTGGTGCTTATCAAACCTTGGTCAGACATTTGTTTTATTTTCTTGAGGCAGCCATCTATATTTTGTGACCCTTTTATTATTATTAACATTATCATCATTATTATTACTGTTATTATTATTTTGGTATCGGAGATCAAACATGGGACCTTCTGCTTGCCAGGCAGGCACAACAACCACCTGCAGAGTTTAAGTTAGAAAACCACAGCTAGCGGGGGCTGGGGAAGCAAGGACTGGGATGAACAGCCTGAAAAGGCACAAAAATCCAGGGAATGGGTATGGAGTAACCCTGTAAACAGTGTCCTCAGACTTCAGTGGTGCACGGGCTGGTCCGTGTCCTGAGAGACTGGAGTGGGGCCTTGAAAAGTGTAATTTTTCTTCAGAGTGAGGGTTAGGGAGATGGTTCAGTGGCATAAGTACCTGCCGGGCAAGCACAAGGTTCTGAGTTCAAGTCCAAGCACAAAAAAAAAAAAAAAAGAAAAGAAAAGAAAAGAAAAAGAAACAAAGATGCAACAGTTTCACATCAGCATTGCCAGAGTGAGCTATCTGGCCCAGGCTATTTATTTATTTATTTATTATTTATTTATTTTTTATTTTTTTTAGTGGATGTAAGGCTAGATTTGTGAAACTTATAGAAGTAGTGTGTACTCGGGTTTTATTTCTTTTGTTTTCTTTTTTTTAATTTTATTTTTATTTTTTATTTTTTCAGAACTTTTGCTTGTTTTTTTATTTATTTACTTTTATGGCCGGCTCAGCCTGCCCTGAGGACAGGGCTGACACAGCAGGTGGTGCCGGGGATTGAACTGCAGTCCCTGCAGTCACCTAAGCTTTCCCAAGCAGGTGCTTTAGACCACTGAGCCATCCTGCAGGGGTCCTTTTCTTTTCTTTTCTTTTCTTTTCTATAATCCCAGCACTTGGGAGGCTGAGGCAGGAGGATCGGTGAGAGTTCAAGACCAGCCTGGGTTACACAAGTGAGTTTGAGGCCAGCTTGAACAGCATAGCAAGACCCTGTCTCCAAAAAATAAAAAGAGATCTAGAAGAGTCCAAAAAGAGTGTGTGGGTTGGAAGCCACTGAGTGCGAGGTGATGGCTGTGGTACTGGCAGCGTGGAGAACTGGCCCGCAGTGTTCACAGGCCCTCTGGTGATGTGCAGCTGGATGCCTGCTTGTGCTTCCTGTTGTGGTTGACGGCAGGCCTGGGGGTGAGTCCTTAGTCCACATCTCTCGGAGCAGAGTTTTCAGGAGTTCCGGATTGCAGTGATCTGTCCCAGGCTGAGGCAGGCATCACCATTCTCTCAGGGATCCAAGTTGACATACAAGGTTAAACAGGAGGGTGGCTGCCAGGCTTGGTGCAAGGGAGACGGCTGCTTCCAACTTGTTGTGGAGGGAGGTCTCTTCCCAGGATGGTGGTGGCTTGTGCAGGAACACGTGTTTGGTGAGCCGTTCACTCAGGCTGCACGATTGTGCCTGGCAGAGGGAGCGAGAGGCAGGAGTCCGCATTGCTCCAGTGATGGTAACTGTTTGATAGAAGGAACTTCTGAAGGCCGAGAGTTCTGTTCCAACATCTCCCAGAAAGTCACAGGTTTGCCGCTCAATTTTGCAATGACCACCGGCTCTCAGGGGCCTAAAGCTCTGCAGGCCCCGCAAGGCAGAACTCATTGGTCAGGGCTGATAGTCCAGGTTTTTCTCAATCAGTGTGTGGAATGCAGACAGAATTGCTGATCGTCGTCTTGCGTAGGGATTGGATGACACCATCCAACCAGAGCAGCAGTGTGAACAAAGGCTCTGCAGCCGAACACAGGCAGCAGCTGGCTGGAACCGGGTCAGTTGGCTGGAAGTGAAGCCAGAGGTGGTGGCAGCCACTGCGTCTGCCGCCAAAGGAGCCAAGGTGGAATTCTCAGGAAGAATGGGCCACTTTCTTCTCTGTTTTCTTTTTTTCCTTTGAGATGCAGGAAATGATTTAGCTTTAACTCTGTAAAGACCCTTTTGCTTACAGTCAGGGCTTGTGGATTTTGACTAATTAATTTCCCTCTTTGACTTACTATGTGTGTTTTGTACTATTGAGCAACAGCATTAATAGACAGAGAGTGAGACTAGCGAGGGACCATCGAGATACCCACCTGCCTACATCCCTTGTGGGGCCTTGGGCATGACTGAGCTAAGGAGAGTGCGAGGCCTCCATCCTGCGGGATGTTGGTCGCCATGGAACCGCGGGTGAGGGCTTGGTCTGCCGTCTCAAGCAGTGCTCCCGGTCTCAGTGCACCGACAGGGCAGCCTATTGCTGATACTGCCTGGCCCATTCACTCACACATCTGCTCAGCATGCACTCAGGCTAAACATGCTAACCCCTCTTCCCTTGAGGGTCGCCCTCAGTACTAGGAGTTGATCTAGCTCTTCTGCAGCTTGAACGGAGCAGGACTGACAGAGAGACTGACTGACTGACTCAGTGACTGACTAGGGTGCCCCCAGGGGTCTCACCAGCATCAAGCAGACAGACAGATACATTGGGTTCTCCTCCCTTTAGGGTCTGATGTGAGCAGCTCAGGTGAGGATCCAGAGATCTTCCTCCAGACCTCTGAGTGGACTCAAGGAATCTCAAAGGCATGCCTTCCCCCCTGGACCTGGGATGGACCTTGCTCCATCCTCGAAGGCCTCCACCAGTGACCAAAGAGGTCAGCAAGGTTGGCTTTCCCAGTGGACACGTCAGATGCAATGGCAAACAGAAACACTGAAAGGACACCCAGGAGTTGGAGGCAGATTTATTTGTATTGACAGGCACTGATGGGGACCACTCCCAGAGTGTTGGGCCCTGGTCTCTGGTGGTCTAGGGCTTCTATGGGATGAGCAAGCAGGACACACAGAGGCAGCATGGCTTGTCAGGAGGGGTGGTTCTTACATTGAGCACCACAAGGACCAGCCATGCACCATAGGGACTAGCTATTTCTAAGAAATAAAAGCAATGGGAGCAGTAACAGGAATTAATTCCTGAGCAGCTAAGAGACTAAAGTGTGTAGGCTGGGGCGGGGGCACATTTTCTGCTATACCAAGAGATACCAAGAGACATCTTAGGAAGAGGTAATCCCCTCCAAAATGTCAAGGCTGGCCCATATGGTGGCACCCCACCTGTCTTTGCAGCAGTCTAAGGGGCTCAGGCTGGATTATCATAAGTTTGATAGCCATCTGGGTAATATAGGGAGACCATGTCTCAAAAAAAATAAAATAAAATAGAGAGTGGTACAGCTCAGTGGTAGAACAGCCCTGGGTTTTGCTTGTTTTTGGTTTTGTGAGACAGGGTCTCACTATGTAGCCCAGGCTGGCCTCAAACTCCTGGAGATTCTCCTGCCTCAGCCTCCCAAGGGCTGGAATTACAGACATGCACTGCAATATCTGACTGCTGCTCATCTTCTCGGCTTCACTTCTTTTTTTTTTTTTTTTTTTTTTTTTTTTTTTTTTTTTTTTTTTTTTTTTTTTTTTTTTTTTTTTTTTTTTTTTTTTTTTTTTTTTTTTTTGGTCTTTTTGAGACAGGGTCTCGCTATGCAGTTGAGGCTGGCCTTGAGCTCATTTTTGTAGCCCAGGCTGGTCTCGAACTTGCACCGATCCTCCTGCCTCAGCCTCCCAAGAGCTGGGATTACAGGCGTGAGCTACCACGCCCAGCTCACACTTCTATTTTTTTTTTTCCTTTCTATATGTCATGCCCTAGATTAAAAAACAAAAAAAAAAAAAGGTGACATTATGATGACAGCGACCTGGCCTTCTACAGATGTGTTTTGTTAAGCTGCCAGTCCCGGAGATTGAACCCAGGGTCTTGTGAATCAAAGCCAGGCACTTTACCATGGAGACACTTCCCTTTTTGGTTTTTCAGACAGGATCTTGTTAAACTGACCAGACTTACCTTGAATTTGTGATTCTCCTGTTTCAGCCACCAGAGTAGCAGAGACCACAGGTGACAAGTGCCACTGTCAGCCAGGAGTTATTTATATAATTATTTCTGTGCTGAACCCAGGGCTCCACATGTACTAGTGATGCCCATCACCACTAACATCACTAAGTCCTAAAACTTTTAAGTTTTTTTTTTTTTTTTAGGATAGAGTCTTCAGTGTCCAGGGTCACACTACTAAATTGGACTAGTAGTGATCCACCTGTTTTCAGCCTCCGAAGAGCTGGGATTACAGGTGTGCATCTCCATGCCCAGTCTCAACTGCTGTTTCAGCACGCTTTGGGGGCGGGGCGGGCACGGCAGGCCAGGGGATCGAACCCCTGGCCCCTGCACCTGCTTGCAGGTGCTTTAATCTGCAGAGCTATTTGGCCAGCCCTTAACTTCTGTTTTAAAAAATAATTTTATTTATTTGGTACAGGGTCTTGCTACACAGCTTGGACTCGTGATCATCCTGTCTCAGCCTCCCAAGCGTTAGAATTAGAGGCAAGTGCCACCATACCCAGTCTCAGCCACCATACCCAGTCTCAGCCGTTGTCTCATTGTGCCCCGGGCTGGGGCCAGCAAGTCATGCCAGGCATCGAACCTTGATCACTCACCTTGCTTACGCAGACACTTTAGTCTGCTGAGCTACCTGGCCAGCTAAAAACTTTATTTTATTTTAGTCTTTTTGAGACAGGGTCTCACTATGCTATTCAGGCTGGCCTTAAGCTAACTTTTGTAGCTCAGGCTGGTCTCGAACTCTCACCAATCCTCCTGCGTCAGCCTCCCGAATGCTGGGATTACAGGCGTGCGCCACCACGCCCGGCCAAAAAAAAAAAAAAAAAACACTACTGTTTTAATACTGTTAAAATATACGCTATTTTCCAGTTACTGAGGAAGCTGAGTCAGGGTGATCTCTTGCTCCCAGGAGTTTGAAACCAGCACAGACCACAAAGCTAAGAGCTCTGAGGTACGGAACACAGGAGAACATCTTGATCTTTCTAGTGAATCAGGACTTCAATGCGGTCATTCCAATCAGCATACAGTCGAGCCACACCCCTGCGCCCCAGTGTTCTTATTTTTATTTCATAGATGCACAAACTGAGCCTCAGAAAAGAGAAGCAGGGAACTTGGTTGGCCAGGTAAATCCAGGTTTGGAAACTGAATCATTTCCAGAGCGCATTCCATCACATGGTAGCAATGCACGACCAGGACACAAAAGCGTCCCCTGGAGAATCCGTGCCCACGGAACTCCAGTGGGCACCCTCTAGAGAGCCGGCCCGCGCGCGGTACATGCCAGCACCGGCCGCAGGGCGCAGGTTGGGAGCCCCTTCCCGCCCCCGCCCCCCTCCACGTGCAGCGCACACCTCGCGCTCGTCTCGGCTGAGCTCGGCTCGCGCCTCCCTTCCTCCCTCCTCCCGCCCCTCCGGTTCCGGCCTCCCATTGGCTGAAGGCTTCGTCCCTCCGACCGCAGCCCGACAGGCCCCCGACAGGTCGGAAGTCCCGCCCCACAAACGGTGGTCTGTCCCCTAGATTGGCCCAGATAACTGTCCGTCTGGGCGGCGGGCCCGAGTCGGCGTCGGGGGCCCGCGGTCGGTGAGCGACCCGGGCTAGCGGTGGTTTCCGGTTCCGCGGGGCTGGCGGGCGGGCTGGCGGCCCGGAGCGGCGGCGGTGGCGGCGCCTGACAATGAGGGCGGCGGGGCGGCGTTGAGCGGCGGCGGCAGCGAGAGACGCGGGGCCCGGGGGCGGGGCGGGGCGCCAGCCATGGACAATCAGGTGAGGAGCGGCCGCGCCGCCCGGCCGAGCCCGCCCGCGCCCTCCTCCTCCCTCTGCCTGCTTGCTGGGGCCAGCCTCCCCGCCCGCTTTGTGCGCGCCCATTGCTCTCTGGTCTCGAAGTGGGGCGGGGCGCCCCTCCCCCACGCAGCCCCCCGACCCCTGGGGACCACGGCCGGCCCCGGAGTCCCCAGGGACGCGCTTGGGAAACCCGGTGCGATCCAGAGCTCTCTAGGATGGCCCTGGGGACCCCAGTTCGACTAGAATCCCTTAGGATGCCACTGGGCAACCCCCAGCTCCACCCAGAGTCACTGCAGACAGCTCTGGGGACTCCAGCCCAGCCCAGCGCCCCCTCATACTCCCAGGATTTAGGCTGAGCTTTCTTCCTCCGTTCTGTGACCAGGTCTTGTCTTCCCTTCTCTCTGGAACCCAGGTCGCCTTTAACTCCATAAACTACTAACCTGGGTGCTGTCTGTTGTCCCGTAAGCCTTTAGAGCTCAGGTTTGAGTCCTTGCAATGTCCCCCACCACAACGCAGGCCAGCCCCTGGGCCGCTTTTTCTCCCAGACCCCTTCCTGGGCCTGAGCATCTCTGTCGCCTCACACGCCAGTTGGGACCTGAGCTTCCCTGGGCCCCGAGCTGCTACCCTTTGCTATGGGGACTTAGGCCTGTGTAGAGGGTCCCTTCCCTCCCAACTAGGACTTGTGGACCTACTGCTGCCCTGGACTCCCTCTGGTTTCAGGCACCTAGTCATTTTCTCTTAGGCCACAGGGCCTGAGGGCACTTTTGCCTTTCCATGGACCAGGGACTTTCTTCTCTGACATGACCCACCTTCTACCAACTACCCTCTTCCCTTCAGTTTATACTACTTCCCAGCATCTTAGAGCCTCAGCTGGACCAAGGGTAGAGCCCCCGCCTCCTGCTGTCTCCTCTGGGCGCCTCCCCTTTGGATCTGGAAGCCATGCCAAGCCAAGCCAAGCCAAGCCATTGCCATTCCTGTTGGGCTTCGTGGACTCCCAGTCCTGTGCCTTCTGCCTTCTTCAGCACCCAGGCCCCTTCCCCCTTTTTTTTTTTCTCTGAAAAACCACATCACTGCTGTCTCCAACCCAGGCAGGGTCACTTGTTCAACCACTTCTGTCTTGGCTTCCAGGGGCACGAGGCTAGGGAGGCAGGCATTGTGGGGCTGTGGGGGTGGCAGCCAAACTGTGCTGGGAGTGAGGGCAGGTCGGGGCGTCCCTAGCTGCTGGCGCCACAGAGGCGGCTCTGCCTGGTAAGACGCTGTGGGGCTGAGTGCTTTCTGGGGTGGGGGCGGGGGTGGGAGCAAAGAATTGTTCTGCCTGCCCCCTCCCAGTGGCCTGGGGTCATGGAGGCAGGTGACTCGGGCCTGAGTTTCTATCTGTCTTTGGTGTGGCCCTCTTTGTCTTGAGAGATGAGCAAAGCTGCGTGGCACACGGTTGGTGGATTTTCACCAACCTCTTAACCCTCTTGGGTTGCCCCAGTGAAATGTCCCTTCAGCATGTGCCATCTATGAAGCCTGCCCCAGGAAGGGCTCTTTCCACAGAGGCACTGAGCCTGTAGCCTCCGGAGTTCAGGCTGTTTCCCTGTGACATGCTGTCACCAAGATAAGTGGGATGGTGGGGAGGAGGGCATTCGGGGTCTGTGACAGAGAGAAAGGCCGCACTCAGGTGATGCCGGTGGCTGAGGGCCAGGCTGTCCGCACTGCCCGGTGTGCAGCCACCACTGTGTGGCTATTAGAAATTTCAGCCAGGTCACATGAAAAATTCAGTCCCTCAGCCACACCAGCCACCTTCTGAGTATGCAGTCAGCACCAGGGAGCCCCCTGACATGGCTGATGTTTCCATCTGTGCAGAAGGTCCCAAGGGAAGGGTACACGGACTCCAAGTCTGATTCTCCTCCTGCGCTCTAGCCCTTGTCCGTGGAGCAAGCCTCTTGGGGAGACGAGAGAGAAGGGTGTCGCCAACCAGGGAGGTGGGTTGCTGCGAGTGTTCAGAGTGGCTGTGGGCACAGAGCAGGCTTTGAGTGCATGGAACCTTTCTCCTCCCCTGTCTGGAGAGGCCCCAGCGCTGTAAATGGCTCATTATAGCAGTGAGCCTCTGGCTTTCCCCTGGGTGTGCTCTGGCTTCCGGAGGCTGTGATGTTCTTTTCTACCTGTTGGGCTCACCTTCCCCTAGGACTGTCAGGCCCAGCTGAGAGGTGGAGTTTCCCACCCCGCCCCACCCCACACCCCCGCCTGGGAAGAGTTTGGTTGTCCCGGACCACACCTTGCCTGCATGCTGGCCACTCCCCGCCCCATGTCTGTGCTAGTACTCCTGTGGCATTTGTATTTTCCCTGGCGGCCTGGTGTGTGAGACCTCTGCTCATTTAGGGGCTGTGTCTGGGAGGAGTGGTTTATCTCCAGGCCTGGGTGGGGAAGGCTTTAGGCTAGGATTTGGACAAAGTCTGAGTGGATGCTGAAAAGATGGGAAGGGATCTGGCAGCAGGTCACTGGGACCAGACTCCCCAGGGAGCTGCCAAGTGCCATCAGCGGCTGGGTGGTCCAAGGACTTCCGAGGATTGCCCCTTAGATGGTCTAACCTCTAACAGGGCCACAGCCTGCTCATCACCCACCTGTGCTTCACATGTCCTAACCGTTTGACTCAGAGCTGCTGCCTCGAGACTGGGCTCCTCCTGGAGGGCGGGCTGTGTCTGATATTGGTGGCCATGAGTAGCCCCCTTGCCACCTGTTTTACAGATGAGGAAGTTTAGGCCCAGGAATTGCCCCCGGAGGGGTCAGAGCTGACTTGGAGCCTTTCTTTTGTACCTTTAGTCTTTTCCTCAGACCTTTGTTGGAAAGCTGGCATGTACCCAGTGTGGGAAACCAGGGTGACTGATTTGCTCCCAACTCCTGACTTTCAGAGTCCTTTGAGAGTCTTTTTGTCTGAAAGTTTTTACATTGTCAGGTTGTTGAGGACAGGGACCTGTGTATTCTTTCCCTATAATGTCGATCATAGTGTCTAATGCTAGGTTTTGCCTTCTACTCCTTTTTTTAAAAACACTTTTTGTTATTTATCTCTTTGGTACAGGGTCTTGCTATGCAGCTCAGACTTGCAGTGATTCTCCTGGCTCAGCCTTCCCAGCACTGAGATTACAGGCGTGTGCCACCACACCCAGTTTCAGTGTTGCATTCCACTCTAAAGAAAATTAACTAGGAATCAGTCTCTTTGCAACCTGTGACCAAGTGACAAATGCCAAGGCATGGATTTGTGCACATTAAAAATTCTCCCCCAAGACTGCTTCCCTTAACCTTGGGGATGTTGAGTGACTCCATGGCTACAGTGTACTCTCAGTGGTACCTTATGCATAAATACCCTATCCCAGGGACTGACAGCAAAGAATTGTGGGTAGCATGCATATCTATGAGTCTGGACATCTATCCTCAGTGTTTCTAGAAATTTATCATGTGCTTTCTGCCTTCGTTATTAACCTGATGCCATGTGTCAGCAGGGTGAGGGTGGGTGGAACCAGTGAAGCGTAGAGTTGTGGCCACTGGCCCCTCATACTTTGCTTAGAGGTCTAGAGCCTGTTGCAGCTGCCACTGAGCAGTGCTAGCCCTCTGGTTCTGTACCCACCTTCTAGGCAGGCAGTGCTCTGCTGTAGAGGATCCTCATCCAAAGGCACCTGTCCTTTGGTCCCCATTCTTCTGCTCTCATTCAGTGTCTGTGCCCAGAGGAAGAAAATTCCGCAGAGCATCCTTTACTTGGGCTTGTTTTGCCCACTTGGAGGGCTCACCTGAGCCCTGTTACCTTTTCTCTCCAGTTCCTGTGCGAAGCTGTAAGGACTTCACATAGCTTCATTTGAGCTGAAAGGGACTAGACTGAGTGCTAAGAGGGATGGGAGTCGGTGATCATAGGGAAGGAGACCCAGTAGTCAGAATCGGGCGTAGTTATACCGCTTGGTGAAGTGTGAATCTCCAGAGGAGAGGGCATTTGTGGGGTGAATTGCCACCAGAAAATGTGCAGAACTCTTACCAGTAAACTAATTGTTAAAGACCTGGCATCTTTGTCCTAGGCTTATGGTAAGTTCTCAGGGTTAGCCAGGTGGCATGGATGAAGAGCTTGGCATTGAGTAGTGTTTTCTGCCCTTGGCCAGGCAGAGGCCAGTTGAGTCCTTACCTGGAGAGCACTGCTGTCTTTGTGAGGGAACAGTCTGGGGAGTCCCCCTCTACCATGTTTGCCTAGGTGCCAGAATTCGGATTCTGGCCTCATGTTCTATGTGCATTCTGCCAGCTGGCATGGACTGAGGGCAGTGGCCCAGTTGAGGCCCCTGTCCAAATTTAAGTGTCCCCAGATGACACTTGAGGCCCCATCTGTCACTGACCTTTGGATGATTTTCCAGAAGAAATGTAGTTATCACTTTCCTCAAGCATGGAATGCTTTCCATCCTTCTGGGCTTTTATTGGGGAGTGGGCAGCCAAGCAGTCCCCAACTATGCAGAGAAGTGGCAGTCACCCAGCCCCCGGTGTCCCATGCAGCCAGCCAGCCATTCTGGAGTTCCTGCAGCATGGCCACCAGCAGCAGAAGGAGCCTCCCTGGGTTGGCAGGGTGATGGCTCTTGACAAGAAAGACGAATTCGTTCTGGGGTCTCTGCTGAGCCTCTGCACCATTTAGCCTCAGAGCCAGGTGCCCTTGTGGAGAAGCGGCTGGCTGGTTTGGTGACTAAAAGGAGCCTGAGTTGAGTAGCAGGAGGAGGAGGTATAAGTCTGGATTGTGGAACTGGCTCTGCTATGCTTATAAGTTATCAGGACTTGACACGTCAGATGGGTTGGCCAGGGCCTGCATCACCCAGGGCTTCAGTTATCATAGCACAAGCGTCTTCC
The DNA here is from genome assembly GCA_004027025.1 of Myocastor coypus. Lineage (NCBI taxonomy): Eukaryota > Metazoa > Chordata > Mammalia > Rodentia > Myocastoridae > Myocastor > Myocastor coypus. The sequence continues at coordinate 10,953 of PVJA010028261.1, read as the reverse complement.
TGAGTCAGTGGTTCCTTTTTTAAGACAGCGGTGCAGTCTGTGTTATCCTTTCAGTGCATTTCTCAGCTGTTGATAGCATCCAAGGGGTGGGCTGCTCCCCAGAGCCCAGCGTTTCCAGTATGCACAGGGCCAGACTAGAGCCTCCTCTCTGTTGGCCCAGCCTGCAGCTTAGTATGCCCTACATGGGGTGTTGGGGCTGCCCTTGGCTCCAGCCTCTGGGGCATGGATGTCGCCAGGCAGTGCTTTGGGCCCAGCCTCCTGGCTGCCTGGAACCTTCCTGTTTACTCTGGCCTCTGCAGCATGGTTTTGGCGCCTACATTCTCCCCTTCTGTAAGGGAGCCCTGGTCTTCACTCTTTCACAGTCTTGGCTCCAGCGCTTGCCTGCCCTGCCCTGGGTAGTGATTCTGTGTTGTCCAAAAATGCCAAGCGGGCAGCTGAGGGCTGAGCAGCTGAATTGGCGAGTGACTGACCCCAAGGAGGTGATCGCCTTCCTTGTCTCCATTGTCTACTTACAATCTGTTATGACTGTGTGGTTCAGGCTGACCTTGAACCCATAGCAGTCCTCCTGGCTCAGCCTCTGGAGTGCTGGGATTGCAGGCGTGTGCCGCCAGGCCAGATGTTGTCACCTGCGGCCCTCCCAGCAGCTTGGGTCAGCTCCTGTCTCAGGATGGAAAATGGAGAGGCCAGCAGGCATACGTTTATAGGACAGCTGCAGCCCCAGCCCATTGGGGAGCTTAGCCGTAGTGTTTCAGATCTGTTTTCTTGGGCGCTCTCCACGCAAGCTCGTGGTGCCTGTGGTGTGAGTGGCCCCAGGTCCTCAGCTCTGGCTGTTGGTGCATCTTCCCACTCGAGGCTTCCCTCAGCCAGCTCCAGCGACCTCTCTTTCCTGCCTCCTCACCATTCCGGCCATGTTGCCAGCCCTGCTCTGGGTCTTGGAGTTTCCAGATCTGCTCCCCACTCTGCTCTCAGCGGCTCTCCCCGTGGACCTCTGTTCCCCTTCCAGTCTCCTCCCTCGGCTTGCTTCCTGGCAAGCTGTTTGTTGCCATTTGCAGTTTCGTTGGGTTTGTGGCGCTGGCGTTGGGAGTGGAACCCGAGGCTCCCTACTAGTGAGCTACATCCCCAGCCCTGTCAAGTTTTATTTTGAGTCAGAATCCTGCTAAATTGCCCAAGCTGCCCTGGAGTTTAAATCCTCCTGCCTTGGCCTCCAGAGTCACTGGAATGACAGGTGTACGCCGCCTCACCTGGCTGTGCACAGCTCTCTGGAGAACTGTCACTCGGCTGCTGCTCCACGGCCTCATCCACGTGCAGCCTCATACCATTCTTGTGTCTGGTCTGAGTGCCCACCTGGCCCCAGCAGCTCCTTTGAGTGTCCCTTGTGAGTCACCACCCTTTTCTAGGAGCCCAAAATGGCCCGCATTCTGGGCCAGGGAAGCTGCTTCATCTCCTTTCTCTTTTAAATTGATAAAAATTACATAAACATACCATACATTTATCTATCTATCTATCTGTCTATCTATCTATTTATTTATAACTTGAATTGGAAAAATCACCCATGGCAGCTGGCAAGATAGCTCAGCAGGCTAAATGCCTGCTTAGACAAGCACAGGCACCGGGCTCGATCCCTAGCACCACATGCTGCACTGGCCCTGCCCCCAGGTACGCTGAGTCAGCCACTGAGTCTTGGCGTGGTGGTGCACGCCTGTAATCCCAGCACCTTCAGGGAGGCTGAAAACAGGAGGATCACTCTGAGTCTGAGCTGTGTAGTGAGACCTGGATCAAATACATTAAGCAAACAGAAACCACCCTGCGCCTTACACCTGGCTGGCTTGAATGCCTGGAGGCCTCTTGTCAGCTCGTCACACACCAGAGCCTGCCTGTCCTCGTCTGCCACAGGCCCTTCCCTTCTGGAAAACTGGCTCCAGGATATGGGACTTTGGGGCACTCCGGTTAAGTAGGTTCAGTGTTTCTGACATGCTGTGTGTCGCACTTTCGAGACAGCATGAGGCCGAGCACCATGGGGCCTTCTCCAGGGGTGGGGTGCAGCAGGAAAGTGCCCAGGCACTCAGGCAGGCCCAAGAGGCAGGGAACTGGCCAGACACATCAGCGATGATTGGTGTCCTATGTGGCAGCCAGAACAGGCCCTCAGGAGTAGGCAGCAGTAGCCTGCTGTCAGGCAGGAGCCACCAAGAGAACTTAGCCCAGTAGAGAAATGAGTTGTAGGCCCCTAGCTTGCAGGACAGGAGTGGGCACTGAGCTGGGACACAGGGCGGGGCGTTTCCTGTTTCCTTAGTTCTGGGGCCCAAGACCCTGCCAGCTTGGTGGCAGTGTCTGTGTGTGCACATGTGAGCGATTGTGTGCAAGGAGGAGAGCCATCAGCAGGAAACCTAGGTGCAGAGTATGGACTGCCAGGTGTGTCTGATGTGGATGGAGTGGGACTGGGGGCAGGCATGGGCCTTGTTCCTGGGGGGCATCCCAAGGGTGGCACCTGTGGGAGCGGGGTGCCCCCCACCAGCCTGGTGACAGGAACAGAGGCAGGGTGAGATGGAGGAAGGAGCTGAGAGTTGCAGAAGGAACTCCGTGGGGCAAGCCAGGAGAGCGACTCCACAGGGAAGCTGCGCAGCTTGGGGGAGTAGCCCTGGCAGTGTGGCATTCGTGCCCTGGCTCCTGCCTCCTGCTTATCTGGCACTTAGAAACAAGTGTCCATTTGGCCCGCCTTCCTTCTGTGACACTTGTGCATTTGATACTTGATGTCAAGACTGTCTATTAAAAGTTCAGGAGGTTTTTACAAACCAGAGTGGATGTTTACAATAGGTTCCCCATCAGTGGCTCTAGCCGCCCACGGTGTGAAGAGTGCTTTGAAGGCTGTGGCTTTGTGCTCGGTGGAGAGGAACTGGCCTCAGCCACCCCTCCATCAGGGCACGAAGTTAGGTTTATGTGTGGCAGAGGCTGCAGGGTTGCCTGGACCTGTCACCAGGGGCCCTTGCTGGTTGCTGCTTTCCCACTAGAAGGATGATTTGTGCTGTGGGAAACGAGGGACACTGTTGCTGGTAACGTGGGGGAGAGAAGTGCCCTGCTCTGTCCTGCATGTGGTGTGGAGGTGGGCATCTCAGTGCCTTGGTGCTGTGTGCAAGGTGTGGGGTCCAGGGGTTCTAGGGCCAAGGCCGGGCCTTGCCTCCACAGCTCTGGGCCTGAGTCTGGGCTTGCTCCTCGAAGATGAGCAGCTGCTCTGAGAGCCTCAGTGTCCCCTCTGCAGTGTTGCAGGCCAGGGTGTGGCCATCCTTGGTGACATCTCTGTGTGAGATGGTTTCCTGTAGTGAAAGTGCTAAAAAGACAGGCTGTGGTACAGGATGTCAGGGGTGCGGTGGTGTTTTCTCTGGGGAGCCATCTCCCTATGGAGGTGACATTTAGGGCTCTTGGTAAGTGGAGTTTCCAGGGGAGAAGCATCTGCAGAGAGCCTGACTGCATGTGGCACAGGTGATAAGGAGGTACAAATGAGGATGCTGCTGCCTGGGAATCCCTGGGGTTTTCTGTGGTCTCCTGGCTCCCTAGGAAGAGTCACTGTCATTGACTGTGCTCTCAGCTCTGCCTGCAGCTCCAGCTAACCCTTCACCCCCCTCTTTCCCTGCAGTGCACCGTGCAGGTCAAGTTAGAGCTGGGACACCGTGCCCAGCTGCGCAAGAAGCCCACCACAGAGGGCTTCACCCATGACTGGATGGTGTTTGTGCGGGGCCCTGAGCAGTGTGAGATCCAGCACTTCGTGGAGAAGGTGATCTTCCGGCTGCACGACAGCTTCCCCAAGCCCAAGCGTGGTGAGTGGCCGTGCCTCGTTCCCCATTCTCATGCCAGTGGTGCACAGTGCCCAGCTGTTCTATGACAGGAGGCAGTGCAGCCCCCTCCAGCTGTCAAGCCAGCACTGACCGTCTGTGTGTCACCTTATGTAGTCACCATGAGAGGAACCAGACACTAGTTGGTGGGGCTGACCAGAGACCACTCATGTGGCCTATGAGGTGCTGCTCTTAGAAGTCATAGTATTTACAGCAGAAAGGGTCAGAAGGGGCCTGTCACCACTGTTCAGTGTCTTTGTGTGGCTCCCTTACCTTCCTCACTACCAGCTGCTCCTTGATAAGCACCAGAACCCTGCAAGTCTCCACACAGCCTGGTTGTCCTGAGCTTCCTGGAGGTCACAGGTGGACTCGCCTATCTGCGAACAGGGATGACTTCTTGGGGAGGGAACCCCACAGAAGAAGGGTTTGTTGGGGATTTGGAGACAAGGTCAGTGGCCTCTCATGAGTTCCTTGGGGATAGAGACCTCAGAGTGAAGCTCAGTGCCTGGCATCTTACAGGGTCCAGCCCTTTTTCTTTTTGCAGTGCTGGCGTTGGAACCAATGGCCTGATATTTGCCAAGCAAGTACTCAACAGTAAGCTGTACCCCCATTCCTCATCAGTAAACCAGCTCATCTTTCTCCCCACTTTCTTCCTCCCATCTTTTCCTCATCTTGTTCCCACCACCTGCCCTCCTTCCCTTCTCTTTCCCACCCAGGACCTCCACATGCCCAGTGAGTGTTCTGCCTCTGAGCTGTATACCAGCCCTTTTAAATACTGTCTGCCTAAGTTACCCCTGTTGGCTTAGAGCTTGCTGCTAGCCTGAGTAGTTGGGATGGCAGGTGTCTTGATTACTTTTCTCTCATTGCTGGGACAAAATACCTGACATCTAAAATTGAGGAAGGAAAGGTTTTTTGATCACAGTTAGTGGAAGTTTCACTCCATACTTGGCTGGCTCCAAGGCTGAGTGGCATGTGGCAGAGGGCAGTAGCTCATGGTGGTGGAAAATAGCAAAGAGCAAGAGCCAAAAGCAGTTGTGGCAGCTGGCCAGCCTCTCTCCCTTCCCCACATTGTATTCAGGCTAGACCCTCCAGGGTTGGTATAGCACTCACACCTGTAATGCCAGCACTGGATCATGAATTAATCACAAACCCTAAAAGTCTGCCTATAACTGCATGAGGCTTTGGAGATACACTTACACACAATCCGTAACCTTCCTCCCAGGTTCCTCAAAGACTCATGTATATCCCTTTATGAAAAAGGCATTTTAGTCTATCTCTAAGGGTTGCCAAAGTCCTAACAGTTAAAGCATTTTGGACAAGTCCAGTTCCCAAGTTGTCTCCAAGATCTAAGACAAACTTGTAGTTGTGAACCTCTGTACAAATGAAAAGTTAAACACTTCCAACATTCAGTGGCACAGGAAAACATTACGATTCAAAAGATATAAATAGCAGGATACAAAACACTGGGACCAAAGCAAGTCCAAAATCCAGAAACACAAACATTAAGTCCTGTAGTTGCATGTAGGACATCCAACGCAATCTGTGGCAAATTGTGAGCTCCATGTGGCTCCACCTCTATGGCACTTTTGGTGGTAGCTCCCGTGGCTTCTCTCTTAGGTCTGCTTTGCTCCCTCCTTACAGCTTTCCTTAGGTGATCCATATTCCTGGCTTTTCCAAACTTCTGGGTTTTCCACTGCACTGTAGGCTTCTCACAGCTTCACACACTGCCCTCCTAAGGAACACACTGCCTGGAATCCCAGGCCTTCTTCTGAAACCTAGGCAGAAGCCTTAACCTCGGAACTCCTGCATTCTGCCCATCCCAATGCCACATGGATGATAACAAGGTCCAGAGCAGTAGCTTGGCTTTCTTATGTCTTGGCTGTAGGGTCGAATGCCTGGATTGCTGAGTACTCTGACCTGATTCTGAGGAACAGATTCTCTGTGTCACCACCATTGTCTTTCTGGAACATGAGGCTGTGTGGCTTTCGTACCGGGCATTAAATCCAGGAGCTTGCACTTCCAGGCAAGTGCTTAATGTACTAAGCTGTCTCCCCGGCCCTGCTACCTCTCATGATGCCCTCAGGTCATCTTTTCTATTTTCTTGTTCCTTCTTGGTATTGGAGGTTCTCTTAACTCTGTCTTTGCATTCCACAGCTTTATTGACACTTCCTTTCTGGCCAAACTCACAACATTTAATATCAACCTGCTGAGTCCTTTGTTCTTGATTCTCAATATAAATTTGATTTAAAAACCCTAAAAGTAGCCATGCCACTGCCTCAACATTTGACTACCTTGAAATTTCTTTTGTAAGATTGATCAGTCCAATGAACTTAGTCTCAGTTAAAGTCTTTGGACATGAGCAAAATGCAGACTTTCTGCCAAGCCATAACACACATCATCTAACAACCAGTTCAGTCCTGATTCCCAGAAGAAGCTCCGCATCCTGGTCTTTATAGGCAGGATTTCTATTAGCCTTCTGGTCTTCTGTGCTCTGACCAGGATCTTCCCTACAGAACAGCCAAAGGCATCCCAGCACCAGACTTCTCTTTCAGCCAACATCTCCAAACCCTTATCTCTTCCATTCTCAAAGGCCCTTGAACCACATGGTCAGGTGTAGTCACAGCAGTGACCCCACTTCTTAGTACCAAATTCTATCTTGGTTACTTTTCTCACTGGGACAAAATAGCTGACACCCAAAATCAAGGAAGGAAAGGTTTCTTTAGCTCACACCTCTTGGAGGTTTCAGCCCGTGCTTGACTGGCTCCAAGGTGGAGCGGCACATGGCAGGGAGCAGCCATTCATGGTGGCAGAACACAGCAGAGAGCAAAGGGAAGAGAGTAGCTGTGGCTGCTGCAGCTAGCAAGCCTCTTCCCCCTTCCCCACGTTGTATTCAGGGTCTCTGCCCCAGGGATGTCACACCCATAATCTCAGTGTTGGATCATGAATTAATCACAGACTGTAGAAGCCCATTCTATGACTGCACAAGGCTGGAGGGGGGCAGCTAGACACAACCCATACCATCAGGCTGTGCCACTGCCCTGGTGGAACCCTGAAAGATGTGCCTGAGTGGAAGGGAACCTTTCTACAGCTGAGGGCCTTTTTGGGGAGGCAGCTGTTGTCGGCTGCTGATGCCCCACCTGATGTGCAAGGGCCCATTGGCTGCCAAAGTAGCTCCCAAGTGGGAGCTTTGCTTGAGTGAGCTGGCAGGGGTCACAGGCAGGGGATCCTGTGCCTGCAGGGGCCACCTCCAAGGTGCTGGTGGCAGCAGGTGTGAACTGGTGCTGTCCTCTTCTATCCTCCTCGAGCCTCCACCTGCACCCCTTCCCTCGTTGCCTAAACCTTTTAGGAGTGGCAGATCTTCCTAAGGTATTGACAGCCCTGCCAGCATGTGGCCCTCCTGCTGGGCCTTCTCTGCCCTTCTGCCTGTCCTCACAGTGTGGGGCCCGGGTGCAGTGCCCACCCACCTGAAGCCATTCATCTTTGTCCCCACTGTGGCAGCACCCAGAAGCTCCTCAAAGTCATTAATAGTGATAGGGCTTTGACTCCATGCTCCTGGTGACAGCCTTGCACCCTAGGGCCTCTTGGGATCCCTGTGACTTGGACATGGAAATGGAGGGGACAATGGCCCAGTCACCTACTTTAGGGCCTGAGGAACCTATAGGTTCTGGGCTATGAATCCTTGAGCGTTGGGGTGGTGGTTGAGCGCCAGTCCCTACTCCATTAGGAGCCAAGCTGTTTGTCGAGACTCTGGGCAGCTGCTTCAGCGGGCCCACAGGGTGAGCTGCAGAGTAACCACCTGGTCCATCCCATGTCATAGAGTGAGCCACCTGGTTCATCACACTCAGCACAGAATAAGCACCCAGTGTGCCACATGTGCAGCAGGGCAGTCGCTCCTTCATCACACGCGTGGCTCGGTGAGTCAGAAGGCCTGGGTTCATTCTCATAGACCAGAGAGTAACACCTAGTTCCTCAGTTGCTACAGAATAACTCCTCAGCCCCTCAGAGGTATCTGCTGTCCCTAAGAAGCAGGCTGCCTCTTTCTTAGGGCAAGAGGGCCTCCCTAGAGGCCAGCCTCGGGAAGGATACTTTGTATACTGAAGAAGTATCTTTCTGGGCACAGGGCAAGCGTGTGGGCACACAGATATATTGTAGCAAAGTGAAGACAATTCTGAGTGAGAATATATTGCCACTTCTACCACACTGGGGCAGATTGGAATATGTGCTTAACTCCAGCTGATTGAAATCCTGTTTTCTGGAGCCCTGCAGGATGGCTCAGAGGTCTAAAGTGCCTGCTTAGGAAAGCTTGGGCAGCTGCAGGGACCACGGTTCACTCCCTGGCACCACATGCTGCGTCAGGCCTGCCCTGAGGGCAGGCTGAGCCAGCCACAAAAATAAATAAACAAAAGTTCTGAAACATGAAAAAAAAAATCACTATGGGGCCTGGCAGGATGGCTCAGTAGTCTAAAGCACCTATAGGCGGCTGTAGGGACTGCGGTTCGATCCCCGGCACCACATGCTGCACCAACCATGCCCTCAGGGCAGGCTGAGCCAGCCATAAAAATAAATAAATAAACAAACAAAAGTTCTGAAACAAGAAAAAAATTTAAAAAAGAAATCCTGTTTCCTGATCTGTTTTTCAAATATAAACTGTTACTTGGTGTACTCCGTGAAACATTTAGAATTATCCCAAACTATCCCCTTTTTTGGAGCAACACCCCAATTTGTTTTCATTTTGCTCTGGGGACCGAGGAGTTGTTGAGGTACATCCAAAGCCCTTTCAGCTTTTCAGACAGGATCTCACTAAACTGCTCAGGTTAGGCTCAAACTTGTTATCCCTCTGCCTCAGCTTCCCAGAGTGCTGGGATGACCAGTGTGTACCACCACTCCTGATTAAATTGTTCTAGTTAAATGATTTGCTTTTTTTTTTTTTTTTTTTTAAGATTTTTTTATTTATTCCTCTTAAGCCTCATTTATTTGTTTGTATTATGGCTGGCTCAGCTTGCCCTGGGGTGGGGGTGCGCAGCACGTGGTGCCAGGGATTGAGGAGCGGTCACAGCGCTTGCCTTAAGTTTCCTCCGCAGGCGCTTTAGACCACTGAGTCAAAATGATTTGCTTTTGCATTGGTTTGTATCTTTGTTGATTTGTTTTGTTCTGATACTAGGGAAGGAACCCAGGGCTTTGGGTACATCGTAAGCCTGTACTCTACCCTTGGGTTGCACCACTTGCTTCATATGGGGACTGGTGAGCCTGGTCACCTCCAGGGTCTACCACCCAAGAGTGCTGTGTCGCCTTCTTGGGGATGTCCTCTGGCTTCCAGGTCTGAATGGCTGCTGTTTGTCTAATACGTGTACTTTGGCTCGTGCCACCTTCGTCCTTGACTTTTCTTGTTAGCCCCATCTTAACACACCTGCCCTTTCCCTGGCCCCTGGCCCCAGCTGAAGGGTGTGCATCTGTCTGCACTGCAGTGTCCCTGGTGCCCACCAGGACTAGTAGTTGCTTAGTAAATGTCCTGACCTGAGCTGGAGGGCTCTTCCACCCTGTGAACTTCCTGTGATGCCTTCTTAATCCCTGCTGGCTTCCCTGAGGCCTAAGATACGGCCCAAGTTTTGCCAGGCCCTCTGTCTGCTGTTAAGAGCTGCATTGTTGAAGATGGAAGATCTGAAACTAAGACCTGCAGTGTGGCCTGCTGGGTGGGCTCCAGGCTTCTTCCCTTCCCTGTGTCCTGCATCCTGAATTCTGGGCCACTTGACAGACTGCCCAAGGTCACATGAGTTTTGGATAATTTTTTTTTAAATTCTGCTTTGTTTGAGTTTGTGTCATGCCATTTGGAGTAACTATTTGTTTCTCCTTTCTGCCCTGTATCTTTATCCTGTCTTCTTGTATCTTCTGCATCCTTTATTCCGTGGAGCTGGTGTTTTTCTCTTTCACCCCTGACACCGTTCCATGCCGTGCCTCCACCTTCGCCTGTGGTCAGACTAGGTTCTCCAGCCTGCTTCTTGTGCCTCAACACCCTAGGCCTTTTCTTCATTATGCGTCTGTGGGGATTTATTTATTCCCCTTTGTTTGGGTTTATTTTCTGCCGTAATAGAGCAGTTTCTCAAATACTGTCCCCAGAGGTTAATTACTTAAGAAATTTCCTAAGAGCTGTGTGGGCGGCCAGCCCCCAGAGCCTCAGTGGCTGGCATCTGCTGCCATTGCTGCCCAAGCACGTGCAGTTGGGTTAGGTCAAACCCTGGGTGGAGGATACGGAGGTGTCACTTCATTTGCTCCTAGTACTGAGGCCACCAGGGCCTTGTTCTAGTGCAGGCTCCAGCTTTTTTTCCTCCTGCAGCACTTAGGATGTTGCAGATGACATCATGGCTGGGATTTTCTTGTTTGCTGTATTCTGTGACACCTGAGCCGCATCCATTTCCTCCCACTTGTGCACCTCCTCGGTCTATTCTTTCTGGGATGTGTTGCTGGCCTTCCCTGTGCCCAGGCACCATCAGCTGCAGGCTATGCGGCCACAGTACTCCTAAATGGTCCCAGGGTGGAGCCCATGGGGCAGCACACTGGCAGCAGTGGCCGCTGGCTCATGTAGGCCGAGGTATTCCTCTGCGTCTTGCTAGGGGTGTAGTGCAGGCCAGCCTGAAATGTGCTGCGTGGCCCTAGCTGCCCTTGAACTCACGATCTTCCCACCTTGGCCTCCCAAGTGCTGGGGTAACAGACCTGCATCCCCTTTCCTGGACCCATGTCTCACTTGTCGTGTTACTGAATGTTGAATCCCGAGCCTCAGCACTCAGCTACACCACCACCACCACCACCCCCGCCCCACGTGCTTTCTTAAATTTGAAGACCAAGTGTGGCTAAGTTGTTAAGTTGGTCTTGAACTTGCAGTCCTGCCTCAGCCTCCCCCAGTGCCGGAGTTGCAGGAGTGTACCACCGGCTCTGGGAGATTGTATTTTCTACCCATCCTGTTGAATTAAAAAACTATATGTATTGTGATACTAAGAGTCCATTTGTATTCTTTCGTTTTTCTTTCTTCTTGGTGTTTTTTTTTTTTTTTTTTTTTTTTTTTTTTTTTTTTTTTTTTTTTTTTTTTTTTTTTTTTTTTTTTTTTTTTTTTTTTTTTTTTTTTTTTTTTTTTTTT